>ML820076.1:44858-63898 GCA_009831015.1 Picea engelmannii | reverse complement strand
CTTTTGTATGTTTCATTGGGGATGTCTCTCTATATTCATTTCATCATCTGTTATATTCAGAAAATCAAATAAATATTGAATTTATCAGCAAGATTTTATTTATAAAAAAAAAGAGCCTAAGCACTTGTAAACAATACTTGTGAATTCAGATAAAAAAAAAAATGGCTATAAACATAGGGTGATATTCCCATCCATCTTGATTTAGCCAAGCAATATTTGAAAATGATTGAGTAAGATCATTTCATATATTTTCCTCAACATTTATTTGGCGACCATACTGGGGAGATTTCCAATATCTCTCTAGCTAATTTTTATGCTTGATTATCATCGAGAACATCTATTTTTATGATATTGATTCTTTGAATGTTTTATTTCTTAATGATTGTACATGTTTCAAGGCAGCCCAATATTGAGCTTGGTCTTCAAGATCAGACCAACATTGCTTTGAATATTTTTTTAACAACATTTTAGACACTGCCAATACTTGGGTTGAGCTTAATCATTCATGGGCATCAATTGAATGAGATATTAGTGCCCAAGAACATTGGGAAGCTATACATAGACAACCTAGAAATCAGCAGTAACCTTCTTGTTCCTTCATCTTTGGCCTTCCTTTCATGTCCTTAGACTCTCGTGTTTCTAGGATAAGATGAGGCTTATCACCTGAAATTAATCCTATTGCTGAAATAGGAAGAAGGAACGTTGTGTTATCAACCCAACAAATTACTCTAAGGAGAACCTTGTCTGATTCATCGAGTTCGTCTTTCTCTCCCTCACCTATCATCCACAAGATGGCATTTAGTGGTGGATTTGGTGGAACTGGAAGTGCTTCCTCCTCTTAGTATTCAACTTCGTTAGTGATTGGTAGCTTATATAGCCACCATATCCCTGTCCAATATACCACAAATCCCACCAAATTCATTAAAAAGTATGGGATTTTTCAGTTTGAAGAAGACACCACAACCACACCGTGGCATGTTTCCTCTCCTCTTAACCTAGCACCTGCTACTCGTCCACTTCCTAAATTCAAAGAGAATCTCCCTAGGTTTTCAGGGAATAACATTGTCACTACAAACGAATTCCTGGTGGCATTTTCTAATGCTTGTCACAACATAGGATCCAATGACAACGATACTTGCATGCACTTATTTGTCAATTCCTTGGAAGGAAAGGTTGTGGCTGATTTCTTTGACCTCCCTCCTAAGATTTTGTCTACTTGGGAGAATTTAGTTTATTGGTTCAAGTCCACTTATCAACATTATAAAATCCCAGCTGAGCAGTTACTGGAGTACAATAACATCACCTATAAGAATGGTGAGACCATCAACTCCTTCAACTTGTGTTTCACTAAGTTATACAATCAAATCCCTGAACTCATTCAACCTCATAACCAAGCTACTTTCATGCATTACTACAATGCATTAGCTTCCCCATATCATCATAGGCTTGAGGAAAAATCCATTGATAACCTCATTTTCTCTCTACATACTTGTTTAGAGTATGAAGAATAGCTTGAAAGAACAACTCTTCCTCAGGGAGAATCAGTTAAACAGACAGACATGTACGCCCTCTTAAAGCTAGTACAAAATATGAATAATCATATGATAGCATATGAGTGAAAGGGAAATGTCTCCCCTCTCACCCCTGGAGCTTCATCCTCTTCTGCAACCCCCTTTATAAATCCAATTGAAAATAATTTTCATCCTAAAGAGATCATGCCTCGAAGTTGGTGTAACTTTTGTGAGGAACATCACGAGGAAACCACATGTGAGGTAAGGAAGAGTGCTAGAGATAATATCTTTGGTAAAATACAAGAAACTACCATCATTGTCCTAGATGTTGAAGAGCCATAAGATGTCATGATCATCAATACTAGGGACAAATCCTATGCTCCCAAAGGAAAATATGATCCTCCCCGCAATTCTTCTATCTCGAGCTCATCCTCACCAGTTGCTACTATTCATGTTCCTAAAGTTCATGACAGTCAAGGAATTACCTCCCCTCTCCCTCCTTCCAAATACAATATTCTGAATCAGTTGGCCAAAATCAAAGTATATGCAACCCTTTTGGACATGGTTTTCGTCCTTGAACAACAGAGGCATCTAAAACAATTCATGGAAGGAAAATATTTCGTTGTATACAACCTCTCTGAAGAGGTAAATGAAGAGGATTCGTCTATAAATAAAGTAGGTGTACATAACTTTAGATACCCTATAAAAAAAAACCTTCTTATATTTTTGTAACTATTATGGATAAAATCGTTCATTGTTGCCTCATTGATGGCAGTTCGGGCCCAAGTGTGATGTCGAAGATTACTATGGAATAGCTAGACTTGTCTTGTACAAATGAAAATTGCAGGAGCATGTTCTCTTATAATAGTCTACAAAAAACAACCATAGGTGAGATTAAATGCGTGACCTTAGTTTTGTGTGCACACCCTAAAATAAGGACAAACCTTAGCATTCAGGTAATTGACATTCCAGTGAGAAATTACTCAATCATCTCGGGAAGAGATTGGCAATATTTGATGGGTGGATACCTCTCACTCAACGGGACACACTTATCCATTCCTCGGAATGGTAAAAACATTATAGTCCTTAGAGAGGGAAGGATTTCACTTTACATAGAAAGTGTCCCACAACCTAATGTGAACTATATCGAAGAGGACCTAGGGGTTTATTCCATATTTACTGAGGAAGATAACATTCCCTTGGAACAAATTGATTTGGATGATGGTATGTGGAACATGCACTTTTATGGTTCATGCTCTAGTGAAGGTAACGGAGCTGGCATAATCTTGTACTTTCTTGTGGGGAAAATTTATAACTTTTCTTACATGTTGGATTTTGATTGCAAAAACAATGTCATTGAATTCAAAGCATTATTATTAGGCATTGAAAACTCTTATAATCTTGGTTGTGGTCACCTTTCATGTTTTGGATATTCTAAGCTTGTTGTGAACCTTGTACGTACGATATACTCTCATAGCAGCAAGTTGATGAAACGATATACCCAAACTGTTTGGGCACTTATCTCGAACCTATTATCTTTTAACATCACTCATGTTAAGAGGGAATTGAACTCAATGGTTGGTCAGTTAGATGTTTTTGCAGCCTCCCCTAATCAGAAACTTCTACCACATAGACCTGGTTGTACTTTTTAATCTCTATATCGTCCACATATCCCTGAAAATATAGAATCTTGGCAGGTCTTCCCTAGCGATGAGAGCATATGTGATTTCATTCAAAATAAACCTTATAATCCCAAGGAAATCATATCCATAGAGGATAAAAAGATTCCTAAAGGCTTGACTCCTCTAGAGAGTTTGTTTTCATCGAGTGATGTAGGCAATAAAGAGAAGCAGAAAGAAGAGGAGTCAAAAAGGAAGGTGGGTGAAACCATCTCCTTGAACATTGGGACAGCCGAGTCTCCAAAAAATGTTAAAATAGGTGCCCAATGTTCTGATGAAGAGAAAATGAAGTTTGCCAAGATACTTGGGGAATTTCAAGATGTTTTTGCTTGGTCTTATGAGGATATTCTGGGTTTTGATCCTGGTCTTATACAACATGCCATCCTCATCAAAGAAGGCATAAAACTAGTTAGGAAAAAACAAATTGCTATCAACCCTGCACTGGAAGCAACTATTCGAAAGGAATTCGAAAAACTCCTAAAGGCTAGGATTATCTTTCCGGACAAGTACCCTGAATGGGTTTCCAAATTGGTTCGTGTTCAAAAATTCACTGATCATATTATATTTTGCGTTGATTTTCTCACATGCAATGAGGCTATTATGAAATATCACTTTCCTCTCCCTAACATGGAAATGATTCTACAACAAGTTGTAAGGTCATAGAGGATGCCCTTACTTGACTGTTTTTTCTGGTTACAATCAAATCAAGATGAAAAGGGAAGATGCATACAAAACCACCCTTATTACTCATTGTCATACCTTGACTTATGAACATATGTCTTATGGCTTATTTGTTACGAGTACCACTTTTAAAAGATCTATACACATAACTTTCCATGATTTGATCAATAAGGTTATCCATGTTTATCTTGATGATATAATCATGTACTCTAAAGGACTATCAATTGTCTCAAAGTTTCAAAAATTATGGCTGGGTCTTTTCAAGATCGCTTTTTTCCTAGGTACTAACTCTTACATTCTAAAATATTTATAGAAGTGATTGTTCTCCTATGGCACTAACGGTTCTCACTTGAAACATTACGTGGAACCAACTTGAAAGGTCTTAACACTATTTGGATTTTCTGTATATTAGTAATCTAGTCCTGCTTTCATTTTTCCACTGTTATTCATTTCCTCTTTTATAATAGTTTGATTTTTGCTTTCCTTTTTAATAGCTTTCTTGTTGCTTTTGAAAATTCTTTCATTTGATTTCTGTTGTTTTTAATTTTTCAATCCTATTTATGTCATGATTTTTATTGCTTTTCATCTTTTAGTTGATTTTGGTCAAAAATAAGATGTTGGATCAGTTCTGCCACGGTGACACTACTGCAATATATTGTTAGTCAATAACAATCAAGCTTACACAGTTATTACAATGTTCCCCCTAAAATCACACTTGAATTTGTTATCTTCTTTCATTGTTGTCTTATAAAGAAATTGGTTATCCCCGGCTTTTGATTTCCATTTCTTCATCCATATGAGAATTAAAAGAGCAAGTCCATAAATTTTTCTCCTTGAAGTAAGAGTAAGTTCTGGTTGAATGATTATGCGTATACAGATAAACCCCCTCATACTTAACATTTTTCATGAGTTATTCCTGAATTCCCGGTCATTTTTCCATTAAATCCACTCACTTCCCCCTATTGCATAGTAATTTTGGTTATATCTTCTTGATATGTTGTTCTTGATCTGCTAAACCATGTGTTCTAAGTTCTTAATCTATTGGAAACACATTTCCCTGTGAAGTCACCAGTTTTTTGACAATAAAAATCGCAACAAGGATTTCGCCCTCAAAGTATTGCTAAAGCCTATTATTTAAACTAAGTTAATGATATATAATACTAGTAGTTGGGACCCCCTTGTATATTGGAGGATCATATAAGGTTCTTATTACACATTTATGCTATTTTTCGACATTGTTTACAGGGTTCCACATGATTATTGATGAAATATTGGTTTTATTTGCGACATAATGACAAATGGATAATGGATTTTATGTGTTGTTTTTGTTACTCTAAGATCTAAAATCCATGTTATGAATGGATTATGTTCACTGGAATTAATTGCTAGTGTAGCCATGACTCATCACATGTTACACCTGCACAAGACATGTGTTAGTTATAACAAGAGACAAAAGCAATGTGGAATAAATCCAAGAAAAGAAACTATGTTATGTTATGCTATACTATGTGCAATTGAAATTTAAAAAGGTTGATGTTAGTCATAACTAGAAATGTTAGTGGCTATATGATTTTATTGAGTTATATGAGGTGCATGTGATATATGTTATAGTATGTTTTGGCAATTTTTAATATGGATCGGGTGGTGCATTTGGCAAGCATTGTATGCAAGTTTCGATGCATGGATTAATGGCATGGATTAATTGTTGGTTGGTTGTTGTGTGCTACGTAATTGAATGAGAGGGAGGATGGAAGCGATGTGTATTAAATGTACGTCACTCCATACTTCTCCCATTGGGAGTCACCCTAGCTTGTTTATTGTTCATTTTACTTTTGTTGTGGTTAAGCTTTGGGATTCAGGCGTGGAAGGAACTGCTCGACCAAGCTCACATTTTTAAGGTCATTTGGTTACAGGTATGCTTTTTTCGCCCATCCATGAACTTGCTCTATTTATGAAATGAGCGTTGTCTCGGTAATGTATTGGTCTATGTTTTCTTGAGGCTGGAAACTGTGTAAACTCATGGTGTTTTTTCTGGAATGGTTGTTTGTGTTATTCATTGCAAATGGAAAATTTGATGGTTGAAGTCACGATTTCATTTCAAATGACTGAGTCTAGATACAGTGATTCATTCACCTCCTAAGGGCGTTGTTCATAAGTCATCATTTAACCCCCATGCATGTGCCACTCAAAACTACAGTATTGTAGAAGATATTTGATGCAGGAGCATAGTCATCCAAGCAAATGTGGAGGACAACTTAGCACCCTAACGCGCATTTTGAATTGATTTTGAATTTAAGAATGGCATATCATGAAAATATCTTGAAAGAATTGAAATTAAAGAACTTATTTAATGCTTAGAGGTTGAACCATCACGTGATATCGATGGGGATTGTATTTCCTTTAATGTAGGCAATAGTAGTACATATTCGAAGCATTCACTTTTATCTGTCTGTCTCGAACATTTATTTTAATAAATCCTTAGTAGTTGAAATCTTTTAATTTGATAGGATAGCACTAAGGTAGTCGGAGGGAAAATATCTATGAGCCCTTTTGTATAAATAAATGTATTGTATTCCCAAATGAGGTTGTTGAAGGTTATTGTTGCAATTTAGTTGAAGACTGCTAAAGTTCATTGTTGTTGAATCTTATTAGAGTTGTAGCCATGTATATAACATTTGAATGAAAATAACAGAGAAGATTGATCCAAAGTGTCTGGTGTTGTTGTTACTGTGTCTATTTGAATGAATGGTAGGATTTCTATTTAAATTATGTTCTATGTTATTACTTGTTCCATGTATGCATGAATTGCACTTTTGAATGTATGAATCTATGAGATATTAGATAAGTTTCAATTGTTTCTCTTCTACGAGCCTGTGCAAGGAGTGCATAGTATCCGCAAGGTGTGCGTTGACAGAGTCTATTCGACTCAGAAGCTCGGAAGAGATAACATGAATCTTTTGTATGAAAGGAGTGCATAAGTGTCCACAAGGTGTGCATTGATAGAGTCTGTTGCGACTCAGAAGCTCAGGAGAGACATCGCGGAGATTTTTATGAAAGGTGTGCATATTGTCCATAAGGGGTGCATCGACAGAGTCTTTTTGACTCAGGAGCTCGGGAGGAATAACTTTAAGCTTTATTTGAAAAGAGTGAAGAAGACCTCGCAAGGTGTGCGTAGGCAAAACACACTTAGAGTTGTATTATTCAGGGGGAGAAATTGAGTCGTGTAAGGAATGGTTCAAGGTGTGCACAACCACCCACAAAGAATATAAGTCATGGAGGAAGACCTATTGCAAGTCATGCATAGGATCGATATTCGGCTAAGTGTCGAAGAAGTCATTCTGAGGAGTTAAAGTGTTCGAGGAGGAACAAGATCAGAAGAGATCGTGGGTGAAAATCCTTCAATAGGGAGGATCCCTTTAAGATTTCATAAATTAATGAGCAAGATTCGTTCAGGAGGAAGCAGGATCATTCCATACCATCAGATGTGGGAGAGGTTCACGGAGGTTAGTCATGGAATCCTTAGGCACTCTGAGTATTCAGAGTTTTGAAAGTGTTTGAAGAGAGGGGATCGTCAAAGTCTTCAATCCGTGAAGTAATCCTAGTCATTGGTTGTAAGGAGGATACATGGCAGTGGATAAGCAAGTTTGGTAGAAAGAGCTTCAGAGAAATTGCGTGGATAAAACAACGTTTTCTGTCAAAGTCTGAAGCGGATCACATCCGTTGGCTATCGGATAAGCGAGAATCGTCGATCATCTAGGTTAGTTCGTGGTTCGGGGTTAAAAAAAGGTTGAAGCTATTTCCAAACCAGACAAAGCTGAAGTTGCGAAGCCCCTTAGGATTTTTAGCCCCAGTTCATAGCCCGAGGTTGCATGTGGAGAGGGGATAGCAAAAGGGGCTAGCGCCCGTCAGTTTTTAAATTTTAAAGAGCACTAATAAAATGGCATGCGGGTTCCATATGACCTGTGCCTAAGGTGATAAAGGGCCTGTGTTAAATCAATTTGGGGAATAGCAGGGTCTCGGGGAGCTAATTCGGCTCATCTTTTTGAAGATCCTTGACCGGGAGGTCACGCAACCCCTAGGAGAGAAGGGGGGTTGCATCAAGTGGTATCATAGTCTCAAATTGTGCTCTATGTGTGAAGAAAAGTTTAGCACAATGTCGCCTAGAAGACGTGCAGAGCCACCTATAGAAAATTGAGTTGTGGAAATGGAGATGAGAGAACTTCGTGCAAGATTAGATGTTATAGAGACAGCAAAAAGAAGAGAACCTAATGTTAGAGACGTTAGTGATGCAGAGAGAGAATAAATGGAAGTTGAAGAAGTTGTAGTAGAGGATGTTGCAGAAGAATGCTTGTTGAAAGTTGTTGTCAAATTGGGAGCTAGAGAAAAAATAGACATCCCGGTGTATGAAGGAAATTTAGATGTTGAAGAATTATTGTATTGGATAAGATCAATGGACAAGTACTTCAACTATGAAGACGTCAATGAGGAGAAGAAGGTGAAACATGTTGTCACCAGGTTGAAGGGACATGAAACACTATGGTGGGATGAACTACAGGATGATAGGAGATGCAAAGGAAAGAAAAATATTAAGAGATGGGATAGAATGGTAGCCAATTTGAAATCTAAATTCATACCCCAAGACTATTAGATAAATATGTTTAGGAAGTTGCATAGCCTGAGATAGAAAGTATTGACAGTAAAAGAGTACACAGAGGAGTTCTATAAGTTTAATATAAGGGTTGGACAAAGAGAGAAAGATCATGAAAAGGTTTCCAGGTATATAAATGGCCTGAGATATGAAATCCGGGATGAAATAATCATGATAGAAGTAATAATAGTGGAGCATGCTTATGATATTGTGTTGAAGGCAGAAGAGAAGTTGGCCAGGAGGTAGATTCAGCGAAGTAGAGGAAGGATTCTAAACAGAGGTAGGGAATTGTCCATGACAAGGCATAGAAGCCCAAGGTTGAGATTGAGAAACCACACAGTCACTTAGAAAGAGGAGGAAGTTCCTGAGGGAGACAGTATGGTGGAAGGAATGATTTTCCTTGAGGAAGAGGAAGAGGAAGAGGCAGAGGAGGAGAGGTGAAGTTTTATGCATGTGGAAAAAGAGGACATGTGTCTTGGGAATTCCCTGAGAGAAATAAATAAGGAGGAGGTGAAGCTCACATTTTGGAAGTGAAGAAGAAGAATGTTGAAGAAGAAGGTGCAAAATATGGGAGATCTTTGATGATGAGGAAGGTTCTCTTGAAGAGAGAGAAAGAAATGGAAAAACCAGTGCAGAGGAACATTTTGTTTAGGACTGCTTGCAAGACTAAAGATAGGGTATGAAAGGTGATAATTGACAGTGGGAGCATTGATAACTTAGTATCCACAGAGATGGTGGAGAAATTGGAGCTGGATACAACTGCACATCTGAGACCATATAGAGTCTCATGGTTGCAAAAAGGACACCAGGTAACGATAACTAAACAATGTGTAGTTTAATTTAAGATAGGAGGATATAGAGATGAGATTCTTTGTGATGTGATTCCCATGGATGTATGTCATGTTTTGTTGGGGAGACCATGGTAGTTTGACAGAACTTTCATTCATGATGGGAGAAAAAATACTTATACTTTGGAGAAGAATGGTAGGACACACTTATTACTTCCAATAGAGGAAAAGAAAGTAAAGTAAGAAGCCATCGCAAGTATACTTCTCATGAGTGGGAATGAACTCCTAAGTGAAGTCAAGAAGGGACAAGAGATGCAATTTGTTGTGGTGAGAAATCCCAAAGTTATCCTTACGAATATTTCTATGGATGATCTGCCTAAATAAATATAGGAGTTGTTAGATAATTTTGTTGATATAGTAGTGGATGAGTTACCTAGCTCATTGCCACCTATCAGGAGTATCAGCCATCACATTGATCTCATACCAGGAGAAAGTCTGTCGAACAAAGCATCATACAGATTGACACCTCAACAGAATTAGGAGGTAAAGAAACAAGTCCAGGATTTGATGGACAAGGGTTTAGTTAGAGAACGCTTGAGTCCATGTGCAGTACCAACTGTGTTGAGTCCGGAGAAGGATGGAGGATGGAGAATGTGTACAGACTCAAGGGCCATAAACAAAATCACCATCAGGTACAGATTTCCTTTGCCAAGGATGGATGAATTAATGGATTGTTTGAGTGGAACAAATTATTTTTCAAAGATAGACCTGAAAAGTGGATATCACCAAATAAGGATGAGAGAAGGTGACGAGTGGAAAACAACCTTCACAACAAATGAAGGGTTGTATGAGTGGCTTGTTATGTCATCTAGCTTGACAAATTCCCCAAGTATTTTTATGATATTGATGAATGAGGTATTAAAAGATTTTATTGGTAAGTCTATGCTTGTATATCTGGATGATATATTAGTCTTCAGTAAAATTGAAGAAGAGAATTTGAGACACTTAACATTAGCAATGAGAAGATTGCAGCAGGAGAAGTTGTCGATAAATCTGAAGAAATCCTCTTTTATGAAGATAGAACTCATTTACTTGGGTTTTGTAATCTCTTCAAATGAATTGAAGATGGATCTAGAGAAGGTGAGAGCAATCATAGAATGATCATCACCAAGGAGCATATTTAAGGTGAAAAGCTTCCATGGATTAGCAAGTTTCTATCGGAAGTTCATTAGAAATTTTAGTGGTCTTTGTGAACCAATATTAGATATAGTGAAGAAGAGACACAAGTATTTTAAGTGGACATAAGAAGCTAAGAAAAGCTGCAGGATATTAAAGGAGAAGATAACAGAACTACTAATTCTGGTCTTGCCATGTTTCGGGAATATGTTTCAAGTACAATGTGATGCTAGTGGAGTTGAAATTGGAGCAGTCTTGAGCCAGGACAATAAAATTGTTGCATATTTTAGTGAGAAGTTGAATGACACCAAGAGGAAGTACTCCACATATGATAAATAATTTTATGCAGTAATTCAAGCCTTAAAGAAATGGAGGCACTAACTTGTTCCAAAAGAGTTTGTTTTGTATAGCGATAATCATGCTTTACAATTCATAACTAGATAGGAGAAGTTAAATTAGAGACATGCTAAGTGGATAGAGTTTATGAAAAATTTCACTTTTGTCATTAAACATATTTCTGGTAATGGTAACAAAGTTGTTGATGCATTGAGCAGGAGATGTCTAATTCTACAGGAACTTCAAGTGAAAACCTTAGGGTTTGAACACCTTAAGGAGATGTATTGTGATGATCTAGATTTTAAAGAGGCGTATGAAGCATGTGCAAATCCTATGCTTAGAGACAGAATCCAATGGAGAGAGTATCTAATTCAAGATGGATTGTTCAAAGGTAGCCAGTTATGCATATCAAAGTGCTCAATGAGAGATCATTTGCTAAAGGAAAAGCATAGTTGAGGTCTAGTAGGACATTTTGTCCATGATAATACATTTTCATAGTTGAACGGTTCATAATATTGGCCAGGTATGAGGGAAGAGGTGAAGAACTTTGTAAACACATGTAATATTTGTAAGTATGCAAAGGGAAAGAAATAGAACACTGGATTGTATCAACCATTGCCTATTCCAAATAGGCCTTGGGATGTAATAAGCATGGATTTTATGTTGGGATTGCCAAGGAAACAAACAGGAAGTGATTCCATATCTTGGTAGTTGATAGATTCTCAAATATGGCACACTTTATCCTATGCCAGAAAACTAATTATGCAACACACATTGCAAATATGTTTTTCAAGGAAGTTGTGAGACTTCATGGGTTGCCCAAGAGTATTGTTTGAGAAAGAGACACTAAATTTGTTGGTCATTTCTGGAGGAAAATGTGGAAGAATATAGGGACAGAATTGTCCTTTAGTTTAGCATATCACCCTCAAACAGATGGATAGGATGAGGTGGTAAATCATAGTTTAGGAAATTTACTGAGGAGTTTGGTCACTGAACATCATAGCTAGTGGGATCAAATTCTATCACAAACAGAGTTTGCATACAATCACTCACCAAATAGGAGTACAGGGAAGAGTCTGTTCCAAATACTGTGTGGAATGAATCCAAAAGGAGTATCAGATCTGAGAGATTTGGAGAAGAATGAATTTAGAAGTGTTGGAGCAAAATACTTTGTTGTAGAAATGCAGAAGCTTCATAATCAGATCAAAGAGTAGTTGCAGAACAACAGTAGAGAATATAAACACAGAGTTTATTAGCATAGAAGAGAACTTCAATTTGAAGTGGGAGATCAAGTTATATCACATCTCAAGAAGGAAAGGTTCCAAAAGAGAATATATAACAAATTGAAAATGAAAAATATAGGATCGTGTAAGATCCTAAGGAAATTTGATGTCAATTCTTATGAGATAGAGATGCCAGAGGATGTGGGTATATCACCCATATTCGACATTTCAGACCTGTATCCTTACAGGGAATATTACACCAAAGAGTTAGAAGATCAAAAAGAGATATAGTGGGAGAAGCAAATGCATGTAGCAGAAAAGCCGTAGATGGAGAATATCATAGATTAGAGGATTGGTAAGAAGACCCAAAGGAAAACTTATTTTGAGTATTTGGTAAAGTGGAAAGGACACCCAAAAGAATATTCCATTAGGGTAAATTAAGAAGATATTTAGAAGAATGGAAAGTTAGTGCGGGAGCTCATGCATAGGAGTCCATGAATTTTTGTCTAGAGGATTATGATGCGGGAGCATCATCATCCAAACGCAAATGGAGGACAACTTAGTGCCCTAATGTGCATTTTGAAATGATTTTGAATTTAATAAGGGCATATCACTCAAATATCTTGAAAGGATTGAAATTAAAGAACTTCTTTAATTCTTAGAGGTTGAACCATCGCGTGAGATCGATGGGGATTGTATTTCCTTTAATGTAGGCAATAGTAGTATAGATTCAAAGCATTCACTCTTATATGTCTGTCTCGAAAAATTACTGTAATAAAGCCTTAGTAGTTGAAAGATTTTAATTTGATATAATATCACTAAGGTAGTCGGAGGGAAAAGCTCTATGAGCCCTTTTGTATAATTAAATGTATTGTATGCCCAAATGAGGTTGTTGAAGGTTATTTTTGCAATTTAGTTGAAGATTGTTGAAGGTTATTGTCATTGAATCTTATCATAGTTGTAGCCATGTATAGATCATTTGAATGAAAATAACAGAGAAGATTGATCCAAAGTGTTTGGTGTTGTTGTTATTGTGTTTATCTGAATGAATGGTAGGATTTCTGTTTAAATTATGTTCTTTGTTATTACTTGTTCTCATGTATGCATGAATTACACTTTTGAATGTATTAATCTGTGAGATATTAGATAAGTTTCAATTGTTTCTCTTCTATGATCATGTGCAAGGAGTGAATAGTGTCTACAAGGTGTGCGTTGACCTAGTCTATTTCGACTTAGAAGCTCAGAAGAGATAATGTGAAGCTTTTGTATGCAAGGAGTGCATAAGTTTCTACAAGGTGTGCATTGACAGAGTCTTCTACGACTCAAACGCTCAGGAGAGACATCGTGGATATTTATATGCAAGGTGTGCATATTTTCCATAAGGGGTGCGTCGACAGAGTCTATTTTACTTAGAAGCTCAGGAGGAATAACTCGAAGCTTTATCTGCAAAAAGTGCAGAAGACCTTGCAAGATGTGCCTAGGAAAAACACACTCAGAGTTGATTTGTTCAGGAGGATCAATCGCATCGTGTAAGGAATGGTGCAAGGTGTTCACAGTTTCCCACAAAGAAGCTAAGTCATGGAGGAAGACCTATTGCAAGGCGTGCACAGGGTCAATATTCGGATAAGTGTCGAAGAAGTCATTCTAAGGAGTTAAAGTGTTCGAGGAGGAATAAGATCAGAAGAGATAGCAGGTGAAAATACTTCAATAGGGAGGATCCCTTTAAGATTTCATAAATTAACGAGAAATATCTATTCAGGAGGAAGCGAGATCATTCCAGACTGTCATATCTAGGAGAGTTGCACGGAGGTTAGTCGTGGAGTCCTTAAGCACCTCGAGTATTCTGAGGTTTGAAAGTGTTTGAAGAGTGTGGATTGTTGAAGTCTTCAATCCATGAAGTAATCCTAGTTGTTGGATGTGAGGATGATATGTGGCAGCAGATAAGAAAGTTCGGGAGAAAGAGCTTTGAAGAAATTGCATGGAGAAAACAACTTTTTTTGTCGAAGTCTAAAGCGGATCACAGTCATTGGTTGTCGAATAAGCGAGAATCGTTGATCATCCAGGTGAGTTCATGGTTCGGGGTTAAAAAAAGAGGTTGTGGTTGTTTCCAAACCAGCTGAAGCCAAAGTTGCGAAGCGCTTTAGGAGGTTTAGCCCCGAGTCATAGGCATGTGGAGAGGGGCTAGCAGAAGGAGCTACCGCCCGTTAATTTTAAAATTTTAAAGAGCGGTAAGAAAAGGGCCCGTGGATTCCATATGACCTATGCTTGAGGTTATAAATGGCCTATGTTAAATCAATTTGGGGGCTAGCAGGGTCCCGAGGAGATAATTTGGCTCAGATTTTTGAGTATCCTTGACCAGGAGGCCACAGAACCCCTAGGAGAGAAGGGGGGTTGTATCAATCTTGCATAGGCACCTTCTACAATGTTGGCTCTCGAAGTCCTTCAAAGTTTTCCTATGCAACATAATGAATTATTAAAGGTTATTGGTGGAATTGATCCTACCAATACAAACTTGATAATATTTGACTTGGAGGATCACATTCCAAGGCTCCCTCCTCGCTTAGCATTTCAAATACAAGTCATTCTGGAAAATAAGAACATTTTTCGAACTATCGTTGATGAAGGAGCTTCGACTTATGTCATGTCCATTACTTGTTGGAAATCCATTGGCTCTCCTACCCTTACTGAGTCACACAATACTCTAAAATCTTTTAATGGTATAAGATTTAAACCTTATGGTGTTCTTCCTTCATTATCTATTGCATTATAAGGCAAAGCGATTACTGTTGAGGTTGAGGTGTTTGATGCACCTCTTGATTACAACCTTCCACTTAGTCATAGTTGGATTGATTCTATGCACGCAGTTGTTTCTACTATTTTTTGTGTGATACCTTTCCCTCACAATGGAAAAGTTGTTACCATACATCAGCTCACCTTCTTTAGTTTTGATTCACACACTGGTAGCATTCCTTTCATTTCAAAAACACATCCTGGTTATGAGAATGTCAGTGTGGATATTTTAAAGGATTCATCGTTAATGGGTACCTTCCCCATTCCACCACTCGATGTTCCTCCTCCTTTTGTCGCATTGATTTACATGATCTCGATCACTTTTGGCGAAACCCCTGAGTTTTATGACCCTTGGATGGTACCTAGCTTTGATGATTTTCTTCGTTATGGTGACTGAATACCTTTAATTCCGGTGGAATTTGCTTATCAAGCTATTCAATCGACAAATCCTTCTCCTCGCTCTCTCTTAGATATGTCTCTTGATCCATTTCAGGTGGTATTTTACACTGATCAGATGATCATAATAGTTATGTCCATCAAATATACCCCATGGGATGATGGGCATCATCGTTCTATCCTCTTCCTGGAATTCGAGACCGTTACACATTATTTTGGTCACTATGATGATGACTTTACAAGCATGTAATCATGCTCTCAAAATCATCTTTTGCCTGATAAAAGTTGTCCTCCTCTACAAGACTACTTTTTATAAGGACGTCGCAGGCTACCCATCGTGTACAGTGCGGAAATCAATTATTTCTACAGGCTTCTCTATAGCTGGCCTGTGGGATTTCCGCAGGCTGCTATATAGGCAGGGTGTGATGGCATTTGAAATCCAAAATAGGAAAGAGGTTCAAGAAGTTTCTGGAAGATGAATATTCTAGAATTTGAAGTGGCATCCATATGGTTACGATCCTACTAACTTCTCTAATTTAGTGGGATCATCCTCATCCCTTTAACCACTTCATCTTCTCCTATAAAATAATGGGCTTCTCATGGAAAAGGTTAAGCATGGTTAAGAAAAGTTGAGCAAAGGATTGTTGGAAGAATAGGTTGGGGATTGTGTGAAGAATATTATTCTAGTTGATCGTTGAGGTCTACATCTACCCATCAAGCTTTTGAAGATCATCTTCATGCAAAATTCCAGAACAAGTATATGTGTGTGTTGGAACGAAGGACTACTAAAAGGGAACTTGCGACATCAAGGAATTTTGGTTGTATCTTCTACTTTTATTAAATATAATGCAATGGCATGTTTCTTTCCCATAAAATGATCCTCTTTTTATCACATGACTCCTTGATCACATGTTTAAGTTTTCATTGAATCTATCATAGTTGTTTTCACTTTTGTTGGTCTGTGTCATTGTAGATCTGGTTTCACAAGAGCACCGGAATGAAGCAAGAACAACTAAGATATAAGGAAGCGATCTCAAAGTTAAGTCATCAATTCCTTCTTTGATATATAGATCAATGATTATAACTTAGGGAAAGTGTCATGTCCTGTCATGTTTTGTTCTAGATACATGTGGATCTAGGGATATTAGTTCATGTCTGTATTTATGAATTTATCCTACAACAAAATTGACGACTCCACCAGGGATAAGACTTGATTGTGGTTTTTTGTTGTCCATTTGTTTTTTCCTACTCTTTTTTATCTGAATTCAGTCTCTGAGTCTGTGGGAGATCCATTCAGACTCTCTGAGTTTGAAAATTCACTGAAATTTTTTACCTTTTTCTCATAATTTCTTGATTTTCAGACGTGTTCGCACTGCACCTTATACCTAGCCTGCAGAAACCTTTGATTTATGCACCCTAGCTATTTTCTTTAGTGCATACTTTTTGCACCCTGTCTGTTTCTAGCTTGCAGAAACTCTAGATTTTCTCACTGTAATGAGCTATTAGCCTGCGGCGGCATCTGTGAAAATTTTTAGTGAGGTTTCGGCCTCTGTCGATGCCCAATTTTTTCTTTAGTCAGCTGGGGGGGGATTTTTAGCCAGTATTTGACTGTTTTCTCATGCTTAACCTTTTTTTGATTGGTTTTCGGGGATCGAACACCTCTCTTAGTCATTTTCCAATTTTTTATTGTTGATTTTTAACAACAAGGGTATAATCTCTGAGCTTGTATCTGAGTGCTTGTTCGATTAAAAATCTTTGATTGGATTTGAAGTCTTGTATTGGATTTGAAGTTTTGGATTTATTACGTATTTTGGATTGCTTGATGATTGAGAAGGTCATTTTTTCATTTGCGTTTGGATAAATACTCTCTTGTCATTTATTACTTTTATCTCCATTGAAAGTTTGATTTGGGTGTTCATTGAAGGTATAACTTTTCTTGGATTACTTGTCCTTTATCTATCATGCCCTTGGTCTAGTCTCAGAAAGGGAGAATTTGAAGTTATCCATTCTTTTGATTAATCATACATAAGAAAGTTTATTTCATTTAAGAGAAGAGAATATTGAAGAACTCCATTGTTTATGGTTGTTTGAAATTGTGTTCATTTAAAGAAAAAGAAAGTATATTTCGTAGCTTACATCACTCCAGAAACGCCTTCTCCCTCCTGTAGATAGAATTCATCGAACGAAAGTTTGCATCATTCATTTCTATTTGCATACTGTTGGGTTGAGTTCTTACACAACATTAGTTTCATTCACGTCTCACTCTTGAGTAACAACAACCTCTAAAAATATTTCGAAAATCTAAAACTTGATTGGTAATTTTTTCTCTAGGGCTCTTTTACACCAACATTAGTTAGGCTAGAGCTTTAGAATAGGCAGTGAGAAACACTCTCCAAAGCACAAAACACACAATAGAATCTTGTATTAGGGAGTGTTAAATTCCATTTGCAACATTTTTTCCTGGCAAGCCTTTCTCACATAAGGGTCAAACCTGAGGTCGCATTGATATTGGCAGAGTTACTCACCCTGCTTTGTTGATCTTGGTGTAGATATTGCCTGTATTATGGGGGTCTCTTGAAGGTATACCCACAATGATGAGTGGAATCCTCTCAAGTTGATTTTGGGCTAGATACCCTACCCTTGAGCATGGATCGGACTGTCGATTTTTCCCCCAGGCATCATTGTTGTTTTTGGTAGCCTTAGTTGCCTATCTTCTTAGTGGCTTACACGAGGTGACTGTGGAGGGGCAAGTATTCATGGTACCTGGAATCGATGTTGACCAGACTCACTTGGGCTCCTTGTAGGGTATACCCATGATTGTGTGTGGGAGCTTGCACGAGGGTATAAGTCTGTTAAGAAGGTCCTCAATGTAACCTTTCCACCCTAGCCCATTGTTGAGTACATTTTTATGCTTCCCTTTTTCTCTATAAACTACACTTTTGCCTCTATATCCATCCATTTTGCCTTCATTTCATTCCATATTTTCCATAAAACAGCTTATGCAAGGTATATTTATCATTCTTTAGCTTAAGAATTGAGTTTTCTAAATTTTGGCATTAAAATTGAAAATTTATTAGAAATTACAGGATTTGACTAAATCCCGTAATTGCTCCTAGGTTTGTGTACTTGCAGGACACCTGGGTGAAATCTAAGACTTGGGTCATTATCCCTGATGTACAAGGATGGATAATGAGCTATCATATTCAAGATCTGATCCTTCCAGGTGTCTGGTCAACGCTGGTCAAACAGGGCCACTTCAGCAGAAAATACCCTGTTTTAGCCTTAAATCATGGACAGTTTTGGATTTTCGTGGGATTTGGTCATATATTATGGATCTGAAGGGGGAATTCGACCTTCCTAGAATATATTATGGATCTGATCATGATATTTAGGAGATTTATTAGCATTTTTAGTTTTAAAAACTCTTGTATAAATACTCTTAAGCATAGACTAGTAGGACAACCTTGAATGTGAATGAAGAAACTTTGGAATTTGCAATCTTGAGATCAATTCTGCATTTTGTTCCTGATAATGCCTATGATATGATGATATGAATGTTGTTGGAGCTCTTTCTTAGCTGAGACAACTCAAGTGTACAAGTGAAGCACTGGAGGGCCCCCTTTGCCAAACTAGTACACTCTTTCTTTGTGTTCTTTTCAAGTAATCTTCGATACATGTTTTAGATTAGATCTTGTTGTAGATGAGTTTTATTCATATCTTGTTGTAGTTAGATGAATTCCATAGCTAAGTCATATGCTTAATGTTTCAAAGCCTTACTCATATTGTGAATGATTTCTTGAATAAGAATTCAA
>ML820076.1:0-30613 GCA_009831015.1 Picea engelmannii | reverse complement strand
CTTCCCTTGAACAAAAACTATTGATTATTTATCATATATTGTGCATGGTGTATTGTGGTGTATTGGTGTAACTCTTATACTATTGTTCATTGCTCATTGGATATAATTGAATGGTTTAAGTATAAGTTGAAAAAGGTTTTAAAATTGTACTGGATATTGATTCACCCCCCTCTCAATATCAACATTCTTCGCCCTCCCCCAAAGGGTGTTGTTCGAAAGTTCGCCTTCAACCCTCATGCACATGCTGCTCAGAACTACAGTATTGTAGAAGATCTTGCGCAAGCACCTTCTGCGATGTCGGCTCTCGAAGTCCTTCAAAGTTACCATGCTCAATGGAAGGCACCTCTAAATGCTATCAGTGGAATTGATCCTTCGGATACAAATTTCATAATTTTTTACCTCGAAGATCACATTTCGAGACTTCCCCCTCAACTAGCATTCCAAATACAAGTTGTTGTCTCCGACAAAAACATTTGTAGGATTGTTATTGATGAGGGTGCCTCCATGTGTGTAATGTTTGTTTCCTATTGGAAGGCCATTGGCTCTCCTCCTCATATTGAATCACATAACACGCTTAAAGCCTTCAATGGCTCTGGCTTTAAGCCATACGATGTACTTCCTTCATTGTCTATTATGTTGGAAGTCAAATCGATCAATGTTGAAGTTGAGGTATTTGATGCACCTCTTGATTATAACCTCTTACTTGGTCGTAGATGGATTGATGTGATGCATGTCGTTGTGTCTACCATTTTCTGTGTTGTGTGTTTTCCACATCAGGGAAATGTCATTACTGTCGACCAGTTAGCCTTTTTCAACTCTGACACCCGTACTAGCAATGTACCTTTTATCACGAAGACACCACCTGGGTATGAGAACGTCAGTGTGGGCCTACTTAAATATTCAACTCTGATGGGTACATTCCCAATCCCACCCCTCGATGTTCCACCTCCTTTGGTTTCCTCAATCAACATGATTTCCATCTATGTTCGCAAAACTCACCCATCTTTCGACTCGAGGATAATACCTGAACCTGGTGATTATTCTCACTATGGCGACCAAATGCCTTTTAGTCCAATTGAATCCACCTATCAATCCATTCAATCGGAAACCCCTTCTACCCTCTCTCTTAGGGATTCATCTCCTAACCCGTTCCATGTTATTTTTCCCACGGACAAGATGATTATTTCGGTTATGTCGATGGAAGAAACCCCTTGGGATGATGGACATCATCATTCCATTCTCTTCCTCGAACAACACACCATCGAGATTTACCAATGGATCTTGACTCCATCAAGCATTGTTGTCATTTCCTATGTTCCCGAGTCATCATACGACATGTTATATGAAGGGAAATTAAGTAATATTTCGCTCACCATCCCCCTTGACATATCCATTAAACCTGGAGTTATTGGAAATGTTCACATCGGAGATTCATACTCCACTAACGAGGTTGTCACATATAAATCACTTTTTCAAGAGTTTTGTGGCATCTTCGCTTGGAGCTATGAAGAAATGTCAGGTATTGACCCTGATATTGTTGTACACAAAATTAAGATGTACCTGAGCACTAAACCCGTCCGGCAGAGACTTCGTCCGGTCCACCCCCATTAAGCTCAAAGTCAAAAAACTTCTTAAATCTTTCTTTGTTTATCCTATGTCTTTCACTGATTGGGTCTCCAATCTCATTTCGGTTAACAAGAAACAAGGTATGATCTGTTTCTGCGTCGATTATAGGGATATCAATCAAGATTGTCCTAAGGACAAATTTCCCACCCCCTTCATTGACCAGATCATCGACGATTACACCAGGAGTGAAATATTCTCTTTAATGGATGGTTTATCCAGCTATAATTAAATCAACATATTGCCCGCGGATCAACACATGACCGCTTTTATTTTTCCTTGGGACACCTTTGCCTACCGAAAACTACCCTTCAATTTAAAGAACATCGGTGTGACTTTTCAACGAGCCATGTCTTATGCTTTTCATGATATTAAACACATTGTACAGACATATTTAGATGACCTACCGGCACATTACATGCATCATAGTGACCATCTGACACACCTCTGATCCATTTTCCTTCGTTGTCGATTCTATCGTATACGCTTAAACCCACACAAATGTGTGTTCTGTGTGGAGTCCGGACGACTTCTAGGTTTTATCATTTCACATCAGGAGATCAAGGTCGATCCTTTGAAGGTCGAGGCGATCCTCAATCTCTCTCCTCCTTCTTCACTTCGCCATCTTCAAAGTTTGCAAGGGAAGGCAAACTTTTTATGTCGTTTCATCCCAAACTATGCTCAACTAACACTCGGATTTACTCGACTACTAAAGAAATGTTCTAAGTTTGTATGGGATTCCACTACCAACAAATATTTTGAAGATTTGAAACTGAATTTAACCCATACCCCATTACTTTTCCCACCCCATTATAGTCGATATTACTTCCTTCATCTCACTTCTTCGGACTCTACCATCGCCATGGTTCTAGTCCAAGAAGATGTTTCACACGACGAACATGTCATCTATTATTTGATTTGGCATCTCACGACCACTGAAACCAAATATTTACATGTTGAAAAATTGGCCTTGGCATAGGTTCAAGTTGTTCAATGTTTCCGTCATTACATCCTATTATGCAAGACTACTGTCATTTCCAATTGCAACCCCATGCAACACATCCTTACATGCCAATTTCTAGGGGGCAAGTACTCTAAATGGATAGTGATTCTCCAAGAGTTTGACTTAGAGTTTGAACGCGCTAAGTCTAAGAAATCCTTGGTGTTTATCGAACTGATGTGTGACCTTCCCTGCACTGAGACAGAAAATGTAGCAGAAGATTCTTTGCTCGATGAATCTCTTTTTCTGATCAATTTCGATGACCTTTGGTATGGAGATATCATTATATATCTCCAAACTCAAAATTTCTACCCCGATCTATCTACTGCTAACTGTCGTCATATACGATATCAAGCTCGTCAATATATCATCCTCAGTGACACTCTTTATCGTCGTGGGGTTGACTCCATTTTTCGACGATGTCTCACCTGCGACGAGGCTGAGAAAGCGTTGAACAACTGCCATTCTGGAGCATGTGGTGGTCACATGTCTAGGTATGATACTACCCAAAATATCTTACGCGCAGGATATTTTTGGACTTCTTTATTCAAATATTGTATTACCACAGTCCAAAAATGCCATGCTTTCCAAACGTACAATAATAAAATAAGATTTCATCCCGCTCCCTTACACCCTGTAGTTTCCATTGGACCTTTCGCAAAGTGGGGTATTGATTTTATGACATGTCACCCTCACTCGGTCGGGGGGCATGGATACATCATTGTAGCCATCGATTATTTCACGAAATGGGTCGAGGCGATGCCTACATTCGATAATACTGGGAAAACTACAACCCTTTTCATATTTAATCATATTATTACACGATTCGGGATCCCGCAAGCTATCGTTACTGATCACGGTAGCCATTTTTGAAACTTTATGATGTATGAAATTACCGACAATTTGGGTCTTCGACATGAAAACTCAACCCCCTACTATCCACAGGCCAACGGCCAAGTTGAAGCAATAAATAAAATCCTTATCACTATGCTTCGTTAGATTATAGGAATCCATAAGACCAGTTGGCACACGATTTTTTTCAAAGCATTATGGGCCTATCAGATGTCTGTAAAGTATGCTACAGGATTTACCCCTTTTCAACTAGTCTACGACATTGAAGTCCTTCTCCTGATTGAATGTGAAATACCATCTTTGAAGCTAGTCGTCGAACTTCTCCCAAACACCTTTCCTGAAGAAGAACATATGTTGTATCTTATGAAATTAGATGAGACTCATCATGATGCCACCCTAGTTATTCAAAACCAGAAGAAATGTATGAAATCCCAATTCGAAAAGCATGTCAAGCCACATGTTTTCTCTGAGGGAGATCTAGTTCTCCTCTATGAACAAGATCGTGATCTATTAGGAGTCGAAAAATTCAAAGCTATGTGGTGAGGTCCATATATCGTCAAACGAGTGTTAGAGAAGGGAGATTATGAGTTAGAAGATTATGATGGAATTCCTTTGAGTGAACCCAAAAATGAGCTTTACTTGAAGAAGTACTATGCTTAGACTGTCTTTGCATGAGTGCTTGTACTTTTATTGTACCATACTCTTGTGTGTTACTTTTGTGTGATTTTCGTTATTTGGTTTCCACCCCCAACTGCTTACCTTGCTTTGTGCTTGGTTTCCAGATGTCAATGTCCTCACTACCCTATATTGGCTTCACCGATGGTTCTAGCCATAGTACTCAGAACTTAGCCTCTGTTGCTTGGGCAATCTATGCACCTACCAACAAACTTATTATTTTACAAGGTGTTTGCCTCAGTCGTGCAACCAATAATATCGCAAAATATAGCACAGTCATCAAATTATTGACCGATTTTATTTCACTTGGGATTCATCACTTCGTTGTACGACTTGATTCACAGTTATTAGTGCTACAGTTAAGTAATGTCTATACTATCCGAAGTCCTACTTTGTTACGGGTATATCTACTAATTCACCTCTTGGAACGTTATTTTGATTATATTGAATATCAACACATTCATAGATGTCTAAATACATTAACTGATGTTGTAGCTAATTTTTTGTTTGACAGACATTTGAGACATTTATAAATCCAATCACACATTACACATTGTATATAGAAGTAGAGTAAGTCGGTAGAAGCCTCATGTATATATATAATCATAAAATGTTTTATAAAAATGTTTCCCATCCAAAGACCAAAATATCAAAATATGAAGCCAATGGATTCTACAAAATAGTATCATGGATGTTGCTCAAGGTAGCATACTACTGCATGTGCCACCCTACGAAGTAACCGACTAAGTGAGCCAGACATGCCTACAGTATGGTGTTGATAATGTCTCGGGATCTCCTCGATCGATATGTCAGGAATGCCTGATCTTAGACCCTCTATGTTTTTCTCCATTTCCTCATAGTCGCCATCATCCCACCCTGCTACTACACCTGCCTCTCCTCGTCTCTGGATCGGAGATGTTCCAGAGGTTGGTGTGGCCCTACATCTGCATGGTCAAAAAAAATTTATTAGTCTTTAGATCGAAAACACAAAAACATCTTGTATCCTAAAAATCCACAAAAACACTATAAAGAACAAAATGTCTTTCTTACCTAGATTTCCCCACTGAAATCCCTCAGGGAGAACCAAGTTGGGATCGCCCCAAAATTCCAGGCCGGCATACACATAATCGTCAATCATCAAAATTCGGGGCCTTAACCAGTCAAAAAATGCATCATTGTACTTGACAATAGGGCCTGCTACATGTCGAGCCATAAGGTCACACCACCGTTTCATTCTTGGATCTCGTGGAGCTGGTATTCCCCACTCTACCTGTAGCCTCAAATTAGGGACTCTTTATAAGAAGAAAGACACCAAAATGGACCCATACCCAAACTACTTTAGGTCTCCATTCTTTCTTTTAGTGAGTTGTGTCTTCATACTGCGGAGCACACCGTCACACCAATTGAACACATGAGGTTCTGTACATTCAATGGAATATTGAAAATAACTTTGGAGGGCCATGTGCGATGAAGCACTTCCTGCCATCCATGCAATAGTAAAGAGAATGGTTCTGAGAGTCAGATATTGAACTCCTCTAATGGCCACTTTACCTTTGCGCCTCTTGGCCTCAGGTTTGCAATGCCGACAGATGTACTCGCTCATTGGCAAGCCACCACCTCGACCCCCTGTTAGGGTCACATGTACCCCATGATGGGATATCCCCATCAAAAAGTAAATATCTTCGATGTCCAAGGAAAGAACATGGAAACCCACATGGAACACTTGTTGGTTCACATTCCACATGTGGACCAAGTACTCTAGTAGTCTCAGTTGGGCTCTCGTGCCCTGGATTTTGAAGAACTTTAACAAGCCACACTGTCAAAGGGAATTGACGGTCCCCAGATCATTCAAAGCCATAAAGTCATCATCCTTGTGCTCTCGTTCTATCAAATCCAACATTTTGGCAATCAAACACCTGCAGGGAGATGAGAGAAGATAGTTAGCAACTTTAATCATCATTTTTTGAATTCTTTTTGGTCCAATGCATGCATTTCGTTTTGGGTTTTCAGCCGTCGCAACCAGGCTTCAATTACAATGCAGGATTTCCACAGGTGAACCATTGGGCGCCTGCAGAAATCCTTGATTTCCACAGGGCCCGATACTAGTCACTTGCAGCGGCCCCAGCACACGCCTATTGGCCCAAAAACTCACCCAAAAAACATATTTTAACCACTAAAAATGAATTTCAATCCATTCAAAAGGAAGAGGATGAAAATCTTACCGTCTTGATGGAGACCGTTCGTCGAATGATCGCCTGTGCTCCTCGCAATCGACCACCGAAGTAAGGGGTGAAATAGGGGGTTTTAGACAAGTTCTTAACCAAATGCAAATGAAATGGTAAAAAGAGCTCTTACTCTTATTTATTTCACTTTTTACCTTTTTTCATAATATTTTATTTTATATAAATGTATTTGGTTATAAACCCTCAAGTCTAATAATCTCGTGAGTGTCTTGTTTCTTGCAGGAAGAAGACTAGAGTCCTAATTAGAGTATGGATGTTTTTTCTGTAATTTATTTTCTCTTTGTTACGCATATTGATACTTTTTAGGGTTTTTTAGTAAAACCTCGAGTTCACTCTTCATTCGTTCTCGTGCTCGAAAATTTATGAGAACACAATCGAGTATAATTTTGTCGTCTTTTCATACTCATCATGGTAACACGAAAAGTGACACAAGTGGAGTATCATTTAAGCTATTTTCACACTCCGTAAAAACAAAATATTGACCAGCGACCTTGTTCTGCTCACGCTCTTAAAAGTATTTGAATAAAACGTTCGATGGGTGATAGTTTATTACTTTTTCGGTCCTGTCGAACTATTTTACGGAAAAGGAACTAAGAGAGTTCTCTTTAAATGTTTTCCAGACTCTATAAACATGAAAAACCCCCAAGTTTTATATCTTTGGACTCGTTAAACAAACATCGAAAGACCCACATGGGACTGAGCCACTCCTTCTTAGGGTTCGTTAAAAATACTATGAGGGACTCATCCAAAGGATGAGCTTACATTACAAGAATATGTTATTCTCCTCAATCTTGTTTAAAAATAAAGAGGTACTTGCCAAAAATGGTGGGGGAAAATTTGGGAAAGAAATGTGTCTCTATATCTGTGTCAGTGGCAGTACTAGTCGCTCTTGAACATGACACCCCCTTTTCATCATTTGAATCCGGGTTGGGAAATCCATTTGTCTCTCATATGACTTTTTGCAAGTTTACATATTGGGTCGTCTTTGAGTCAATGCTTCCAAGACTGCCGTCATGTCATCCATATGTTCAAGAGTAGTCCGAATAAGCCCTCTCTTGAGTCGGCCATCTACAGTTGTCAATTCCTACCATGTCGGACTTCCCTATGTCAGTTTCAAATCATATTCATATTTTACTCTATCCTAAATCTGTTACTTATTTCATGTCATTGATGGGGGATACATCAAGGCCATCCTATGACGAGTCTCTTCCTGTCGACTTCAACTCATTGTTCAGGGACGAGACTTAGAAATCATTTAGTACCTTAGAGCCTACATGCCCTAATGGAAGGTTTCTTCTCTCTTGACAGTGGATTCACATCATTGGTCCCTGATCAAAAGATTCTATCGAATGTTCGAATTCATCTCATGTATTCACATTCGTTGGATTATACTACAGTACCTTGGGATTCATTGACATCAATGGTAATTTCCCTCGCACTTGTTAATGGTTTTCATTAATGACCGGTAATCAAGCGGTTTCTGACCATGTTCGACTCCGACACCTGTAATCACATGGATAGATTCGTACTTACGGACGATGGGTTTGAAGACCCTGGATCTCATCATTCATGGTCTAGGTTGCAATGGATTATTGATGATTTGTGTTGACACATACATCCACTTTGTATGCCTCGTGGCTATGTTTTTGTCTGAAGTTTTTCTCGTACATAGATCCACAGTGTATTCCTGGTGGCTATGTAACATTTTGATGACATGGATCCACAGTGTATCATTAGTGGCCATGAATTACACCTATGAGTTCAATCATTTGTAGTCTAAACATGGGAATGCCAACTTCAGACATGGTATCATATTGTACAGATCCTTGTTTGTTTGCAGGTTCTCGATTGGTGTGTTCTTTGTTCCCGACACACATACATGTATTTTACAAGTATTTTGGTTGTCACAGGTTCTGACCTCATAATTTGGGGGGAATTATGTTACACATTATTTTGGTCACTCTGATGACGACTTTACAAACATGTAATCAGGCTCTCAAAATCATCTTTTGTCTGAGAAAAGTGACTACTTTCCTCCTATGCAAGACTACTTTTTATAAGGATGTCGCAGGCTACCCATAGTGTGTATAGTGCTGAAATCAATGATTTCTGTGGGCTTCTCTATAGCTGGCCTACGGGATTTATGCAAGCTGCTATATAGGCAGTGTGCGGCAGCATTTGAAAGACAAAAGAGGAAAGAGGTTCAAGAAGTTTATGGAAGAGGAATCTTCTATAATTTGAAGTGGCGTCTGTATGGTTACAATCCTACTGACTTCTCTGATTTAGTGGGATCATCCTCATCCCTTTAACCACTTCAGCTTCTCCTATATAATAATGGGCTTCTCATGGAAAAGGTTAAGCATGGTTAAGAAAAGTTGAGCAAAGGATTGCTGGAAGAATAGACTGGGGATTGTGTGAAGAATATTATTTCAGTTGATGCTTGAGGTCTACATCTTCCCATCAAGATTTTGAAGATCATCTTCATGCAAAATTCCAGAACAAGTATATGTGTGTGTTGGAATGAAGGACCACTAAAAAGGAACTTGCGACATCAAGGAATTTCGATTGTATCTTCTACTTTTATTCAATATAATGCAGTGGCATGTTTATTTCCCATAAAATGATCCTCATTTTATCACATGACTCCTTGATCACATGTTTAAGTTTTCATTGAATCTATCATAGTTTCTTTCACTTTGGTTAGTCTGTGTCATTGCAGATCTGGTTTCAAAAGAGCACTGGAGTGAAGCGAGAACAACAAAGATATAAGGAAGCGATCTCAAAGGTAAGTCATCAATTCCTTATTTTATAGATAGATCAATGATTATAACTTAGGGAAAGCGTCATGTCATGTCATGTTTTGTTCTAAATCTAGGTGGATCTAGGGAGATTAGTTCATGTCCACATTTACCAATTTATCCTACAACAGAGACTATAGAGAGTTACCAACGGATTTTAAATCGGTCTGTTATCATTCTTATTCCCCCTATTCTTGAACCAACATATGATGTTTTTTACGAAGGGAACTTGGGAAATATTTCACCCACCATCCCTCTAGATATTTCTATTAAGCCTGGAATCGTGGAAAATGTTCATATCGATGCCTCATGTTCTCCTGATGAGATCTGAATTTACAAGGCCCTTTTCCAAGAATTTTGAGATATTTATGCAGGGAGTTATGAAGAGATGCATGGAATTGATCCAGATATTGTTGTACATGAAATTAAGACATACTCGAATGCTAAACATGTTCGACAAAGACTTTTCCTAGTTCATCCATGCAAAGCTGCTGCTATTAAACTCGAAGTTGAAAAACTTCTTATAGCTGATTTTTTCTACCCTGTAGCGTTGACTGATTGGGTGTCCAATATTATTATGGTTACAAAGAAACAAGGCACGATCCATGTTTGTGTTGATTATAGGGATATAAACAAGGCTTGTCCCAAAGATAATTATCCAACCCCTTTCGTCGACCAAATCGTTGATGATTTTGCCGGAAGTGAAATCTTCTCTTTTATGGATGGATTCTCTCGCTACAATCAAATCAAAATTTTACCTGGGGATCAACATAAGACTTCTTTTATTTTCCCTTGGGGTACCTTTGCATACCACAAACTCCCTTTTGGTCTCAAGAATTCTAGTGTGACTTTTCAATGTGCTATGTGTTATGCTTTTCATAATATTAAGCACATTTTACAACCTTACCTAGATGACTTACTGGTGTATTCCCTGCGTCGCCAAGATCACCCGGCACACTTACGAGCCATTTTCCTACATTGTCAATATTATCACATACGATTGAATCCACACAAATGCATTTTTTGTGTGGAGTATGGATGACTTCTTGGTTTTATCGTTTCTACACATGGGATTAGGGTGGATCCTTTGGAGATTGAAGCTATTCTCAATTTTCCTCCTCCTACCTTACTCCAACTCCAAAGTTTGCAAGGGAAAGAAAACTTTTTACGTCGATTCATCCCCAATTATGTTGAACTAATGAAAGGTTTCACTCGACTTCTTAAGAAGGGTCACGATTTTGTATGGGACGACACTACCAACAAAGCCTTTGAAGCTTTGAAACTTTCCTTAACCCATACACCACTCTTATTTCCTCTCGATTATAGTCAAGATTATTTCTTATACTTGGTTAAGTCGGACTGTACCATAGCCATGGTTCTAGTCCAAGAGGATGATTTACATGATGAACATGTTATTTACTATTTGAGTCGGAGTCTAACAACCATTGAAACCAAATATATGCATGTGGAGAAACTGGCCTTGGTAACTGTTCAAGTTGTTCAATGTTTTCATCCTTATATTTTATTACGCAAAACCACCATCATTTTCGATTGCAACCCTATGAAACATATCCTTACATGCCAATTGTTGGGGGGGGAATACTCCAAATGGATAGTGATTATCCAAGAGTTTGATATGGAGTTTGAGCGAGCCAAGTCGAAAAAATATTTGGTTTTTTCCAAATTGATATGTGACCTTCCCTCCACTTAGACAGAAATTGTGGCAGAGGATTCTTTTCCTGATGAGTATCTCTTTTTGATTAGTTCAGACGACATCTAGTATAGAGACATTGTCATTTATCTCCAAACCCAAACTTTTTTTCCTAATCTGTCTCATGTAGATCATCGTCAAATTCGGTATCAAGCATGTCAATACAATATCCTCGGTGATACCCTTTACCATCGTGGTATTGATTTTGTATTTTGATGATGTATAACCTATGATGAAGTTGAGAAAGATTTAAATGACTGTCATTCCAGAGCATGTGGTGGTCATATGTTTGGGAATGCCACTGCCCAAAATATCTTATGAGCTGGTTACTTATGGCCTTTGTTGTTTAAGGATTGCATTATTGTTGTTTAGAAATTCCACGCTTGTCAAACATATAAAAATAAGAACCGATCACATCCTTCTCCTCTTTACCATGTAGTTTATGTTGGTCCATTAACTAAATGAGGCATTGAATTCATGATATGTAACCATCACTCGGTCGGGGGGCGTGGATACATTATCGTAGCCATGGATTATTTCACTAAATGGGTCGACGTGATGCCTACATTTGATAATACTAGGAAAACTACAACATTGTTCATATTCAATCATATCATTACTAGGTTTGGTATCCCTCAAGCCATCATCACTGACCATGGTAGTCATTTTCACAATTTCATGATGTTTGAACTTACCGAGAAGATGGGTCTTCGACATGAAAACTCAACCCCTTACTATCCATAAGACAATGGCTAGTTTAAAGCAATCAACAAAGTTCTAACTACTATGCTTCGGTGGATGATAGGAATTCACAAGTCAAGCTGGCACACAATTCTCTTCTTTTCATTATGGGCCTATCGGATGTCCGTTAAATCTTCCACAGGGTTCACACATTTCCAGTTAGTATATGGTATCGACATTATCCTGCCAATTGAATGTGAAATCCCATATTTGAAACTAGATGTTGAACTTCTCCTTAACACCTCAGCCGAAGAAGAACGTCTCTTGTATTTGATGCAATTAGACAAGACTCATTATGATGTTTCTTTAGTCATAGAAACTCAGAAAAAATGTGTCAAAGCTCAATACAACAAGCATGTAAAACCATGTATTTTTTCTGAGGGTGATTTAGTTCTCCTTGACGAACAAGATCGTGACTTATTAGGAGCCGGTAAATTTGAGCCCATGTGGCGTGGTCCATATATAGTTAAATGAGTGTTGGAGAAAGGGGCTTATGAGTTGGTGGATTATGATGGAATTCCTTCGGGTGAACCTAGAAATGGGCTTTACTTGAAGAAGTACTATGCTTAAAATATTTTTTGCATGAGTGATTTGTATTTTAGTGTATCATACTCTAGCGTGTGATTTTTTTGTTTCTTGTTTTGCCTATAATATACTTACCTTTCCTTGTGCTTGGTTTCCAAATGTCGGTGTCTTCCTACCCTATATTGGCTTTGTTATTGGTGCTAGTTGCAGTACTCAAAACCTAGTGTCAGTTGCATGGGAAATCTATGCACCTGCGGATGAGTTGATCAGTCTACACGGTGTTTGCCTTGGTCATGCAACTAATAATATTGTGGAATATAGTGTAGTTATCAAGTTATTAACTTACTCCATTCCATTTGGAATATGTCATCTTATTATACAATTGGATTCACAACTAGTAGTGTTGCAATTGAGTAACATTTATTCCATCTGAAGTCCTACATTGTTACAGTTATACTTAAGAATTCACCTCTTGGAAAGACATTTTGATTATATTGAGTATCAACATATTCCGAGATGTCTAAACACATTAACAAATGCATTGGATAATTATGTTTTATATAGACATTTACGCTATTTATATATCCAAACACACATTTAAAAGAAAATTAATCTGGTAGCAACTTTATATTAATACATCAAAAGTTACAAAAAAGTGTTTGTACTGAGACCAAAATGTCAAAATGGTGAAGCTTATGGATTCATATACATACGCATCAAGGATTTTTATCACTATAACAAATGACTACCCGTTCCACTCGATGGATCAGTCGACCAATGGATGTTGATACACCAATTGTATGGCGTTGGTAGCGTCGATGTAACTAGTCCACATTGATGTCAGGGATGTTCATGGTCAATCCATCAAGGTTTTGTTTGATCCCCTTGAGATCCTCAGCAGCCACCCCTCGAAGTCTCTGAATAGGATATGATCCTGGAGACCAATAAGGCACCACATTTGCATTTTTTAGAGCACTTTATTAGTCTCGGATAAATAGCAAAAATATTTTATAAGTAAAATACCAAAAACAACATATAATAAAAAACATCTTCTTACCTATCTCTCCCCACTAAGAACCCTCAGGTAATGCCAAGTCTGGGTCTCAATGGAAGTCAGTCCTAGCATAAGCATAGTCCTCAACCATAATTAGTTGATCCCTCAGCCACTTGAAGAAAGCTTGGTCATATCTGGCGATTGGCACGCCACCATGATGGGCCATAAAATCTACCCATATTTTCATTCAAGGATATTGTGGAGTAGGTATTCCCCATTCCACATATTGTAGGCATAGAACGGGGACCCTCTTTAGGAAGAAGGATACCAACATATATCCATACATGAATTGTTTCAATCGACCGTTCCTACACTTCATCAATTGTTTCTTCATGTTTTTCAAAAGACCCTCGCACCAATTGAAAACCCGAGGCTCCATACACTCTATATCATATTGAAATGGATTTGTAAATCCATGTGAAGAGTCACACTCCCTACCATCTGAGTGATAGTGTAGAGGATATTCCTCAAAGGAAAATCTCAGACATCCCTTACAGAAACTTTTCCACTATGCTTCTTTGTACCTGGTATGTAGTGATGTACAACATAATATTCCACGGGTTCACCACCACCTCTTCTTCCTGAGAGTGACACCCGAGAGCCTCGATGAGATATCCTAGTCAAGAAGTAAATGTCGTCAATCTCTAAGTTAAGTGTATGCACACCCACATGAAAGGCTTGTTCATTGATGTCCCACATATGGACTAAGTACTCCAATAGCCTCAATTGGGCTCTCATGCCCTAAACTTTGAAAAACTTTAGCAAGCCACACTCCTGGAGTTCCATGGCAGTGCCCGGGTCATTCCCAGAAAAGTAATATTCTTCCTCGTGCTCATGTTCCCTCCACTTGAGCATAATGATCAATGAAAACATGTCAAACCACAGTAAAATATGATTAGATTCATCAAAATTTAAAGGTTGGAAGTCTTCATAGCTTTATTTCTCTTTTTAAAATTTGAGTTGTGGTCATCACAGGGGCTCTCTTTTCCACAGTGCAGCATCGTCGCACCCTGGTTGTGGAACCCCTATGGCGATTTGGGATCATCACAGGCTCACCCTATCACATGAAACTGCCCATAACTCAAAAGTGAACCATTAAAAATGAAAAATACAACCATGAAAAGAGAGAGGGGAAGAAGAATACCTTCTTGACGAAAGTGTTTCGATAAATGGTCCACCAGGCACTCCAGAATCGTCGCTTGAAATTTAGAAGAAAAAGGGGGGTTTGAGCATTAATTGAGTGAAAATACAAATGAATTGGTAAATGAGCTATTTTGACCTACTTTATTCACTTTTTACAATTTTTAATTTCAAATTAAATTAGTTTTTGAATATTGTTACCTATTCCCTAAGCCTAATGAACTTTGCAAAGTGTCTCTATTATATGTTGAGAGATCTGAGGACCGGACTTTTGATATGGATCCTCCATTTTTTCTCGTTTTTTCGTGTTTTTGTTATGTACATATATTTTTACGGTTTTTTAGGAAAAAATTCGAGCATGGTCTTAATTCTTTATCACACTCATGAAACAATGAGAATGTAATTGAGAAATATTTTTTCACTTTTTCGGACTCGTAATGGTAATACAAAAAACGAACCATATGGAGTATCCTTTAAGCTCTTTTCAAGCTCCCTAAAAACGAAAAGATATCCGAGCAACCTTATTCTTTTCATGCTCGTAAAAGTATTTGAAGAAAACGTTTGATGAGTGGTATATTATCTCTTTTTTGGTCTCGCCAAACTAACTTACAAAAAAGGACATTTTGGAGTTTTCTTTAAGTGTTTTTTAGACTCTCTAAACATGAAAAACCACTGAGTTTTCTTTCTTTGGACTCGTAAAACAAGCATCGAAAGGCCCATATGGGGCCGAACCACTCCTTCTTAGGGTTTGTTAAAAATAATATAAGGGACTCATCTGAAGGATGAGCTTACATTACAAGCATATGTTATCCTCCTCAAGCTTGCGTAAAAATAAAGAGGTACTAGACAAAAATGGTGGGAGAAATTGGGAAAGAAATGTATATCTGTATCTGTGTTAGTGGCAGTAAGTCGCTCTTGAACATGACACCCCTCTTCATCATTGTATCCAGGTTGGGAAATCCATTTGTCTCTTGTTTAACCATCCACAAGTCCATATGTTGGGTCCTCCTTGAGTCAATGCTTCCAAAACAATTGTCGTGTCGTTCATATGTTCAAAAGAAGTCCAACCTAAACAAGCCTTCTATCGAGTTGGCCATCTGCAGTATTTAAAATTTCTACCATGTCGGTCTTCCCTGAGTCAATTCTGAAACACTTTATACTCTGATCTACTTCCAATATATTACATATTTTGTGTCATTTATGGGGGATACATTAAGGCCCTCCTTTGATGAGTCTTTTCCTATCGACTTCAACTCTTTATCCAGGAACAAGACTTAGAAATCATTTAGTATCATGGAACCTACATGCCTCAATGGCGGGTCTCCTCACTTTCAACAGTGGGTTCACATCATTGGCCCCTGATTGGAATATTCCATTGAGTGTTCAACTTCAACTCATTTATTCACATTTGTTGGATTGTACTAGAGTATCTTGGGAGTCAATGACATCAATGGTGATTTCTCTCGCACTTGTTAACGGTATTCATTAATAACCAGTAATCAAGTGGTTTCTACCATGTTCAACTTCGACACTTGTAATCACATGGCTAGATTATTACTTCGGAATGATGGAGATGAAGACCCTGGACCTCACCATATCGATCTAGGTTGCGATGGAGTATTCATAAGTCTGTACTGACATATAGATACATAGTGTATTTCTTGTGGCTATCTTGAATCATGATGACATGGATCCACAGTGTATGTTTGGTGGCCATGACTCACTTGACACTTATGATTAGATTCACTTGTAATCTGAGTATGGGAATGCCTACCTCAGAAGATGGTATATGATTATGCAGATGCTTGGTTGTTTACAAGTTCCCAACCGATGTGCTCCTTGTTTTTAACACACACATCCTACAAAGTATTTCAGTTGTCACAGGTTCCAACTTCATACTTTGGGGGGCATTCTGTTACACATTATTTTGGTCACCCCTGTGATCAACTGATGATATGTGCATAACTCACTTCCATGTTCCCTGAAGATACTAAATGAGAATTTCTCCATGAAAAAAGTGGATTATCTTTCCTTCCTTAAAAACAATATCAAAGGATATCGTCACACCCTACTCGATGTTTGGGGTGCAACGATGCTTGATCTTTGCATTCTTCACCAAAACTAGACTACGGCGTCACTGCAAGCTTCTTGTGCATAGGGTGTGACGATCCTCAAACAAAAGGAAAAAGTGAAATTACCCAAATTTCTAGAAGGGAATATTCTAGAAGATGAGGTGGCCTCCAATCGGTTTGGATCTTAATCGCTTCTCTGATTTAGTGGGATCATCCTAATCTCCTCATCCATCCATCTTTCACCCTATATAAAGAGGGATCTCTCATGAGAAATTCTAGGGCTTGCTTATGCATGAAGAATTATGTTGAAGATTGTACTTGTGATAGCTTTGTTTTAGCTCTCCAAGTCAGGTTGTGGATGTTCTTCATCAAAATAATTGGAGAAAAGGTGTGTGTGTTTAAGAAAAGGACCATTGGAAGGGACCTTGCAACATCAAGGTCGTTGGCATAGGAGCGGACCCAGGTTCAACGCTACAACAGTGCACCAACAAAACCCTAACTACTAGCCCTTTCGGAAACACCTGCAAAGCAGATGAAGTCTCACCTAAGGTAGAGGCAGGGGTAGTTGAAGGACTCGGGTGTCTGCAACCTTAACTGGGACACAGATCTGTGATTGTAATACTTAACAGAGCACTTAGCACTGACAATTCATCAATATTCCACCACTATCTACTCCGTAGATAAAACAGAGCATCGCATCATTCATTCAGATATGATGTATCTAAGCACTTATAATAAAGAGGTAGATTAGATCTAGAAGATTCAATCACTAAGCACATTCACATAGGTCATATCTAACATCCAGATACATCGTTAGCACAAAGAATAAACATATCTATCTATCTATATCAAATCACTTAGAAAGAAAATACATAAACACATCAAGACATCGCACAAAGCAGAGAAACACAACATATATGTGGTTCACCCCCACCTTGGGGCTACATCCACCAACTCTTCTTCTTTATTATCTTTGTCAAGCTTCTTACAGGCACATAGAATCAAAATCCTACTCCGCAGAAGACAGGATATCTACGCACACTCTGCCAGATCCTCCTTCTTCTAGCTAGGGTACAGCACCAAGCCTTCTTACAATTACTTGTGCGTAGCTCTACAAGTCTCACACACTATGCACAAAGCACTTACAATCCTTCGATCACATAGATCGAGCACTTAGCCATTCATACTCACTACATTGCTTTAGCATACATTTATACATACAAACTAGGCCTAAACATGGGTAAACCCATGGGCCGACATTCCCATACCCGTTACATAATCTCAAATCCCAAAAAGGAACCAAAAAGGGGTCGATATCCCATGATCTATGCTTTGTCTTGCGCTCCACCTTCGACGGGGAAGTCCCAAAATAGGTCAAAGTTGACCAAGGATCTCCCAAAACTTGGTCAAGGGACAACAGGCCCCCAACACTCACTTGTGACTCATCCCGAGTCACTATGATCTGGGTAGTTCTTCTTCGAAAGCCTCGATCTTGGCTCAAGATGCTTCAACTTGTTGATGTGCCATGGCCTCTTGTTTAGTGAACTCTTGGATGACTACCTCGTTCACAGGTCCCTCTAGGTGCTATTGAGATACAGTGACAACCTTCTCTAGTTATGCTCCTCGGCCTTCGACCTCTGTGAACAATTGGTGGGCCTTATCTTTTACAGTTTGGAGCCTCTGAGTTACTTCCATAACTCTACTCTAAAGAGTGTGGATCTGTTGTTGGGTGGTGTGTTTCTCTTGGGATCACTTCATTCTTTCCACAGTTGACAGGGGCTTCAACTGCACCTGTATCGTTTTGTCTTGATACTTCACCTCTTGGAGCTACAACTCCAGTGCCTTCAATTCTGGATTCTCAGTGAGTTGCTCATAGGTTTGGGCACTATGATTGGTGAGTTTCTTACATTCCATAGCAAGGTATTTTATTCGCTCAATTGTATTTCAAGAAATTGCTTCTCTTTGATCCCTCACATCCTATGGAGTCTCGGGCACTGCGGGGAGCTCTAAGTCTCCTATGCATTGTTGTATATGTTGGATAGCTCTTGTGATATGTTCTACTTGTTGCATGACTCGATACTCTGCCTTTATTTTTAAGATTGTCATAGAGCAAATTTCTCTGTTTACTACTTCTTTCACTTGAAGTTGCTTTGCGAGCAACTGTTCTTTTCCTTGATGCATCTATGATTTTTCTTCATCGAACTTCACTCAGAGAGCAATCTTTTCTTGTTCTGTGGCTCAGAGTTGTTATACAAGTACTCCGTGTACTTGTGTCAAAGCCTGGGTGGTGTGTTTTGTTTCCTCTTGGGATCGTCGAAGGCGAGCTTTAGTGGCATCTGCTAGTCGGTGGAGTTGAGTTGGCTCATCTCCCAACTCTGGTTCTCTCGATGGAAAAGGCACAATGGAGACTACACGACTAGACTGAAGGGCATGATTTACCCCTCGTCAACAAATGAAATGAGGACCAGGAGCTAGTTGAAATGATTGTACCCCTCGGCATCTCCCAGGCAACAAATGCAATGATGACCAGGAGCCAGCTCAAATGAAATTCATAACCTTGATCCTATGCTTCTCGGCAATCTAGTTCCAACAGGGTAATTAGGTACTTCACCTAGTTCATCTATAGGCCTTCCTTGCACTTCCCTATGAGGTCAACTACAAAGCTGGTGACTTGCGTAGGTTGGTTATTCCTTACTAATTTTCCATCTATCAGTTGACATGTTAGGCGCACTGCGCCACTCTGGATGGAAGCTACCTTGTAGCCTCTTATTCCCTTCTCGACATCGCCATAAGTATCCTTGATATTCTATGCCAGTGCGTGATCTGCGGATTTTCCTGGATAAAACTCATGTGGGTCAGGTCCTTGCATACTCAAACCTGTGATCCTGTGGATCAGCGTTGGGTCAACTATAATGCGGTGGTATAGCCATAAGTAGCCACCATGGTAACACGACAGTAGCATCTTGACATGGGCGTTGACTTCCTGGTGTCTATCGAAGTGTGGGATCTTCATGACATTCAACAGGGTGGACTGTGTGAGGTTCATCGTCCACGACTAAGGGATGATCTTCAATTTCTTCCCTTTTTTTCTAGTTAGATACTTTTACAGGGTGATCATACCACAGATCTTGCGATCTATGGGTTGAAGTTGTTGAACTTCAATGCTGTGATATTGTCTTGGTCTGCTCAAACTATGTGTATCCCCTTTAGGAGGTACGCAGTAACTATGGTGTATTTGAAATCTCGTGGAACACTATAGCGATTCACCGCGCCAGCCAAAGGCGGGATGTAATCGGGCAATATGGATGGAATCAACTTTGCGTTGGCTAGGTCATCTCTATTATTGGTTCTCTTTTCTACTATTGGTCGGGATGGCCCTGATCCACGAGCAGTCGACGAAGAGGCTTGAATTCCTCTCATCGATGATGCTTGTACACCTGTAGACATCAACATGACTCTTTTAGTAAAGAGGTCGATCAGAACTTCTTCAAAAACTTTCTCTACAGCGTTGAACTCGTCTGACATACACGCTCGGGGTTGGAAATCTCGGGTTAGAGGAGTAACTTAGACATTGCAATAGGATAGAGGGAAATAGTGCAATGATCACTGTGTAAAATCAACGAGTCTGTGGGCTCAAATTCACTATTAGAAAAAGTGTTCTTGGGGCATGGCGCAATGGGATAAACAGCTAACTTGGTAACGGATCTCTTGCAACGGGCGAGAAGCCTTCATTAACTATGTTTTGTCCATTACAGTGCAGTCCAATGGTATGGTGGTGAACTATAAATGCCTTTCTACCCATTTAGGGAGTTCGGTCGAATGGTTATATTGTTCCCAATGGCTATATTGCTTCACCCTGGCGAAGTGCCCTGTGACGTTGTTCTGTTATCCCAACGAAGTTCCAATTTTGCAAATTTTCCTTCTGCAAAGTTCCCTCTAGAACCTTCTGTAACTTTTTGATCTTAGCTCTCTTCTTACTTAGCTTTATAGCCTTATTCCCAGTGATCTTCATCTCGGTATTCTTTTTTCCATTCTGATTCTTATATTCTTTTGGCATAGTTACTTCGTGTTGTTGATATTCTTTCCTAAGATTCGAGGGTGATACTTCTTCTTTAGCTAGAATAGGTACTTCAATCTTCTATGGGTCTTCTAGTGTTCTTGCAATTTCAACATTTGGGTCTTTGGTTTTAAATAGCTTTGATCTGTTCTCCTATTCTTCAATCAAGTGTGTGATACTTCTAGTCATGATATATGTTAACTCTTGCTTCTTCTGCTCTGAAACTTCTTCTTCTTCTTTCCTTCTGGTGTGATCTCTTTCAATCCAAGGTTTTCCTAGTAACATGGTAAATGGGGTGTTGTTCTCAATAAATTTAATAATCTCAAAATATTCCTCTGTCGAAGTTCCATTGGCATTCATAGAAATATGGGTGATATTTCCACATAGGTTTATCAGGTTTCCTCTAAATAGCCCTATTCCTCCCAATGAAGGAGTCATAGCAGGTTTTCCTAAAAGTTCCCAAGTTCTTTCCATCATGATATTCACCTATGTTTCCCCATCTAGAACACAGTCAATGTTGAAGTCTCCTATTCTTGATTGAAGGCATTCTTTTTCTTTGAATATCTCTGATAAGCTGATATGTCAGTGGTCATTCAGGGTTTATTTTATCTGTAGCAATACTTTCTCTGATTCTTTCTGGGGTTCTACCATAATCATAGTTTCTAGATCTGCCTTAGGGTTTTCTTGTCTCATGTTCATTTCTTCAAGCTTAGCAATCATTCTAGGGAAATTAAATACTTCATGGTCCATAGCTTTGCAACAAATACAACTAGGTCTTCTTCCAGGGCATTCCTTAGCAAGATGTCCCGGTTTTCTACAACTATAACAGAGGGTTAATCATCTCTTTCTTTTAAATGATTCCCATATCTTCATGTACTGCGCGCTAGGATCATAATAGCTAACCTGCAAACATTTATTTCTAGGATCTTGCATCCACTTGTTAGTCCAAACATTATTTCTATGCATAGGTATAACATATCTTTCACTATTCTTATCAGATCTACACATATCAAACCTTCTTTCATCTATTAGTGCCCTAGTTTTCAAGCTAGGAAAGAATCTATCAAACATACCTAGATCCATACTATTGAAAAAAAAAAATCCACCTATCTTACTTCTACAGAGCACAAAGCTTTTAGATATAGAACTTTTCACTATTATTACCTTTATCAGAGTACAAAGCTTCCATATCCTACCTATTTTCTTCAAAACTGACCTATTTTCTTCAGATCTGACCTCTTTTCTTCAGATCGGGCTTCTTTCTTTAGCACAGAGCTTTACAAATCAAGTAGATTACTATGCACTAGAACGAAAGATATATGCTTCACAGTTTTAGGACGGATCTTTGCACAAATATTCTTCTTCCTTAGTTCCCAGCAACCATAGTTTCAGGTCTCGGCAATGGAACCATTTGTTGGCACAGGAGCAGACCCAAGGTTCAATGCTACAACAATGCACCAACAAAACCCTAACTATCGGCCCTTTCGGAAACACCTATGAAGAAGATGAAGTCTCACCCGAGGTAGAGGCAGGGGTGGTTGGAGGACTCGGGTATCTTCAACCTTAGCTAGGACATAGATCTATGATTGTAATACTTAACAGAGCACTTAGCACTGACAATTCATCAATATTCCACCACTATATACTTCACAGATAAAACATAGCATCGCATCATTTATTCAGATATGATGTATCTAAGAACTTATCTAAAAGAGTTAGATTAGATCTAGCAAGTTCAAGCACTAAGCACATTCACATAGGTCAGATCTAACATCCAGATACATTGTTAGCACAAAATATAAACAGATCTATCTATTTATATCAAAGCACTTAGCAATAAAAGACATAAACACATCAAGACATCACACAAAGCAGAGAAACACGGCATATACATGGTTCACCGCCACCCTGGGGCTATGTCCACCAACTCTTCTTTTTTATTATCTTTGTCAAGCTTCTTACAGGCACATAGAATCAAAATCCTACTCCGTAGAAGATAGGAGATCTGCGCACACTCTGCCAGATCCTCCTTCTTCTAGCTAGGGTACAGCACCAAGCCTTCTTACAATTATTTTCACGTAGCTCTGCAAGTCTCACATAGTATGCACAAAGCACTTAGAATCCTTCGATCAGATGGATCTAGAACTTAGCCATTCATACTCACTACATTTATTTAGCATCTATTTATACATACAAACTAGGCCTAACCATGGGTAAACCCATGGCCAACATTCCCATACCCGTTACATAATCCCAAATCCCAAAAAGGACCCAAAAAGGGACTGAGATCCCGTGATCTCTGCTTCGTCTTGCGCTCCACCTTCGACGGGCTATCAAAGTCACAAAATAGGTCAATCTTGACCAAGGATCTCCCAAAACTTGGTCAAGGGCCAACAAAGGCATGGGTTGTATTCTCCACTTTCATGTAATATAATGAAGTAATACATTTCTTCCCTATAAAGGTGTCTCTACTTTTATTGTATAACTCCTTGATCTTATACATAGACTTCATTGGAATATATATATCGGTGTTCTCTCTCTTTTTTGGTTTGTGCTTATTAACAGGTTCACCATCCCACAAATCCAAATATGGAGAAGCAAGGATGACACTAGCGAGGATCAAACATCATTTAAATGGTATGTTATTTGTTCCTCTTTGAACTAGTTTATGTCACAATGAAATATAAGGAGAAACTTATATTATGCCATGTTTTGTTCTACCTTCTTGTTGAAGTTAGGGAGATTAGTTTGTGTCTACACTTACCAAATTGTCCAATAACATCTGGACTGCAGCGTGCCTTGCCTATGGGTGGTTGGGTGGATTGTGATAGATTTAAGTGGCATATCCCTGCTTGTGGGTGGTTGGGTATGTTACAGATTGGTATCAGAGCTTATGGTTGAAACACTGGGCCGAAAATGGGTCGGATCCATTAGACAATATCTTTTGGTTGAGATCAAGTTATAACCTTGAAGTCATGAAGCTTAGGAGGAATTGCATTGCCTGAGATCCTTAGTAAGGGATTGAAGGATTGTGACCATCCCTTTCGAATTCGGGAACTATCGCCACCGTGGGATCAAGAAATATCTGAACCGTTAGCTCAGAGGGTAGGTGAATAAGGGTTGACCAATGGGGATGAACAAGAGGTTGGGTAATAATTAATTCCCAGTCATCGTATATGGCTAAACGATCGACAGTCGTCGATTGAATCCAAGCAGGAAAGGAAGAACTTTGGAACTTCATCACTTCGTTGATCTTGGTAGGAAGGGAAGGCTTAAACTGTCAAATTTCAGAGTCGCTAAGACCCATCAGTCATTCGATCTAATGGGAGGTATGGAGGGATCTTCATCATTGATCGTAGTCAGTCAGCATTGACCACTTTGTGGATTTTCACTCTGACAGTTTTAAACTTTGATGAACTTCTATAACCCAAAGTCCCGGAGCGTCGAAGTCTTGTCAACTGTTAGATCGAGGGAAGGACTTTGGAAGTATGTCAACCATAGGATCTAGCAAGGGTGGAAGGATAGTGAATTTTTAGAGTTCAGAGTTCGATAGTTCGGGAGTATGGGGGTCATCTGGAGCGAGAAACCCTGAAGCTCGAAGCCTGGTGTTAATCACAGTTGTTGTTTATGGGAGGAGTGTAATCCATCGATTTCTTTCAATGTTCAACTATCCGGGAGGTATCATTTGTTGAACTCGATAAACTTTCGAATCCTGGAGCTATGGAGTTATGTATTTGATTGATGACGTGGTAGGGGGTCGTGTGGGGACAAGTGTCACCCATATTCAACACCTTTTAGACCCTGATCTGTCCATTTTTTTAGTAACATGTGGCACATGTACCATGGGTCCACATCACCCTAAGTGACGTCAATGTGCCGTGGCACCTCTGTTAGTATGTGACTTCGTGGGTTTTCAAGTTCCTTTCAGTGAAAAGTGTCGAATCTCGAAGTCGAGAAGGCACACAGCCTATCAATCTAGGACCCCCCTTTGGGACCTCTCTCGACTGTGGGATCAATTAGGAGGAGCAAGGTAAGTAATTTGAAGTATTGTCACTATGGGGGAATTGAGAGACACAGGAACTTAATGCCTCGGAGCCCCGGAGCATCAAATTTCTAAATTGGCAGAGAGCCATCCATCTAAATGTTTGATTAAGTCACAACCATTGATTTTATTTGAAGCCTCCAGCTAGGGGTGGGGTCTTCCATTCAACGGGATATCAAGTCTCGATCGTCCAATTTTTTTTGGTGGAGTTAGTGAAGACTTCGGTGAAGTGCAGATCCAGGGGAAATTGGAAGTCGACAATGGAGAATAGTCAAAGGCCGAAGTCTGGAGGACTTGGTCCCAACATTGGTCTCGTGTTAAGGTAAAAAGGGCTTGGGAGGTAACCCAACCCTTGATTATGTTGTTCATGCAAGATACTGTGTGGAAGAAAACAAAGTGAAGCACTAAGGAAGGATTAAGCCTGTGGTTTCGAGTCGTGGTCACCTAGGGAAGTGGCTTGAAGGAAGTGCCTATGCAGAATTGAATTTTGTATCGGCTAAGGGATAACATGGAAATGTTATATGATGTGTACTGATATATATATATTCTTCATGAATTGAGAAGAAAAGGGACCTATAGCATTGCTTGGCAAAAAAAAATTAACATGCATAATTCTAACAAAATGGTCACTTGCACAATTTGCAGAATTAAGGGGTTTAAACATATCAGTTCAGAATGTGTATTCAAGAAATGGAAGAAGGAGAGGGAGATTCTATCCATGATAAATATGCCAAAGGTCAGAGTTGGTAATGCAGAGACAGAATCCAATGGACACAAGACCAGAGGGGAGCAAGAAGCCCTAATAGAGATTGTGAGAAGCCTGAAAATAGAACTGTAGAGCTACAAGGCAGACAATGAGAGACTGATGAGAGAACAAATTTAGATAAATTCTCGAGTGATGCAGAGCTTAAATGAGTTGTAGAGGCAAAAAAAGAGGGTATCAAACTCAAAACAAGAGGAAGGAGGCAGGTATCATGAAAGAAGAGATGATCGTGGAAGAACTGGTTATTCTAGAAGTGCTAGAAGAGCTCATATAAACCACTCACCTCCCTACTCAACAAGAAAGTCTTATGCATCTGAATATTCCATAAGTAGTCCAGAGGTGTCTCCTATTAGGCACCAAAGAAGGAGGCATGAATTAGTAAGTTTGTAAGGAGAACTGAGGAAGTTTAAGCCACCATCCTTTGATGGTGAAAGAAAAATGGAAGATGATTTTGAGGCATGGTTTCTTGGACTCAGGAGATATTTTCAATTGCATAACTATTCATCAAACCTAGAAGCTAGGATTTCCACCTACAATTTACATGGGAAGGTTTTTATATGGTGGGATCAGCTGAAGCAAGTTGAGTGTGTTGATGAGAATAGGATCACTTGGAATAAGTTTAAGAAGTATTTTCAGAAGGAGTACCTTTCAAAACACTTCTATGACAAGAAAATGAATGAGTTATTTGAACTTAGGCTGGGAAGCATGACCATGGTAGAGTATGAAAGGAAATTTTGGGGCTGCTAAAGTATGTGGGGTTTATAAAATATGAGAAGGTGAAAGTATAGAGGTTTTTAAGTGGATTGCCATCCTTTTATAAAGAGAATATTCAATATGATGAACCCAAAAATTTGATTGAGACCATCAGGAAGGCTAAGTACTTGTATGAGAAAGTAAAAGGTAGAGATTCCATGCAAAAGTGTTGGAAGGAAAAGAATAAGGAGAAGTCTGATTAGAGGAAGAAGGGATTCAAACCTCCTTTCAATAGAAATGAGCCTAATAAACATCATCAAGACTAGTATGCTAAGGATGAATCCAAGAAAGAAGACTCCTTGGGAAAAATGGGAAGACCACCAATACAATGTTGGGGATGCAAAGAAGATCACATGTACAAGGATTGCCATCAAAGAAAGGACAGAGTGAATACCATTTACAACATCCAAGAGGCTACAACAGTAGAAGACATGGGAATAATCTATGCAGCTTTAGATGATCGACAAGTTGACTACCAGTCCAATATGATCAAGGTGGAAGGTACGATCATAAATCATCATGTTTCTATTTTAATTGATTTAGGAGAAATTCATTGTTACATTGATCCTAAAATAATAGATAGATTACATTTGGAGAAAAATAAGATTGAAAAATTAAGTTTGGTCCAGCTAGCCAGTGGAACCAAAAGGAGAATCCATGATATGGTCAGAGGTTGTTCCATAAGTCTTAATGGTGTGAATTCTAGTGTTCATCTGAATATCATACCGTTGGGATCTTATGATATTCTAATTGGAATGGATTGGTTGGACAAGCATCATGTTGTCCTAGATTTTCATATAAAGACATTTACATGTATTGATGGATATGGAAAACAGATCACTGTGAAAGGTGTTCCAAGACCCATCTCTATAAGGGATTTCAGCCTTACATATGAAGAGATGTTTCAGAAAAGGATGTCAATTGTATGCATCCCATGTGGAGGAGACAGAAAAGGCAAAGGGGCCAAGCCTTGAACTTTTTTCATTACTACAAGAATTTGAAGATGTATTCCAACAAATACTAGGGTTACCACCAAAAAGAGAGATAGATTTCTCTATTGATTTAGTGCCAGGAGCTTCCCCAGTGTCAAAAACACCTTACAGAATGAGCACACCAGAATTAAAAGAATTACAAATTTAGTTGGAAGAATTGTTGAAGAAAGGGTACATACGTCCAAGTGTTTAACCTTGGGGAGCACTAATATTTTTTGTCAAAAATAAAGATGGAAATTTGAGGCTATGTATTGACTTTTGACAGTTGAATAAATTCACTGTGAAGAACAAGTACCCACTACCCAGAATTGATGACCTCTTTGATCAGAAAAGAGGGGCAAAGATATTTTCCAATATAGACTTGAGATCGGGATACCATCAGGTAAGAATAGAGTAATAAGACATCCATAATATAGCCTTTAGAATAAGGTATGGGCATTATGAATTTGTAGTGGTGCCATTTGGATTGTCCAATGCACCAGTTGTCTTTATGTGCTTAATGAATGGCATATTCAAAAATTATTTGGATAAGTTTGGCATAGTATTCGTGGACAACATACTTATCTATTCTAAGTCAGAGGAAGAGCATGAGCATCACCTAAGATTGGTATTGCAAGTGTTGAGGGAACAGTAGTTGTATGCTAATCTTAGTAAGTGTACTTTTTATCAAGAGCATATCCATTACTTGGGGCACATTATTTCAGAATAGGGTATAGTAGTAAATCAAGAGAAGATTGAATCCATTAGAGGATGGCCAGCACCCAGGAATGTTTCAGAATTCATATATTTTATGGGGTTAATTGGTTACTATAGAATATTTATAGCAGGGTTCTCTAAGATTTCTCATCCCATCACTTCTTTGCAAAAGAAGGGAATTAAATTTGAATGGACATCTGAGTGTGAAGAGAACTTTAATTTGTTGAAGGAATTACTTACTAGTGTGCCTATTATAAAGATTGTTGACCCAAATGAAAGTTTTGTGGTGTGTACAGATGCATGTAAGGAAGGGCTTGGTGGAGTCCTCACTCAAAATGGACATGTCATTAGTTATGAGTCCAGGAATATTAAAGAACATGAGAGGAACTATGCCACACATGACTTGAAGCTTGTTTCCATTGTTCATGCATTGAAAATGTGGATGCATTATCTCATGGGAAAGAGATTTGAATTAAGAACATACCACGGTGTTCTGAAGTATATTTTTGAGCAACCAAATTTGAATGCCAAGCAAACAAGATGGCTGGAATTTTTATGTGAATACGACTTTGACATCAGGCATATCAAAGGAAAAGAAAATAAATTAGTTGATGCACTTAGTAGAAAAGTGAATCTCATGCATGCTACAGTTGTCAGTATGCATCAGTCAGACTTGAAGAGAACATTTTTAGATGATGTTATTACAGATCAGCATTACCTATAGGTAAAGGAAAGCTTATAGCAAGGGGATGTACAACAGAAAATGAAAGAGTATGAGATGAAGGAATATGGATTACTTATGCATAAAATTAGAATTATGTTCCTATTTTCGGAGAACTCAGGAATTTGATATTAAAAGAAATGCAAAATGTTCCATGTGTTGGACATCCCTTTTACCAGAAAACAATTGCAACAGTGAGAAGCCAATTCTTTTGGATGGGAATGAAAAAGGATGTTGTCGATTACATCACCAGATGTATGGAATGTTAGAGAGTGAAGGTTGAGAATAGACACCCAACATGTTTGCTACAGCCATTACCATTCCAGAGAAGAAATGGGAAGTGGTAACCATTGAATTTATAACAAAATTGCCCAAGACATCAAGACAACATGATTCGAACATGGTAGTGCACGAAATTGTGCAGAGAAAGTGCAAGGAGGGAAGGTATACTCAGTGGAGTATAGAAGCTCAAGAAGACCCTTGCAAGGTGTGCATAGGGCCAAAACTTAGTTAAGTGTTGAAGAGTCTCAAAGGAGATGAGTGTAAGGAGTGCGTGGGAAGATTTCTTAAAAATCTTCAAGTGTCAAGTTTTATGTGAAGTGTAAGGTGTGTGTCGGATACCTAAATCATTTGAGTGTTAAAGATCGGGAGAAATAGAGACCAGAAGTATTTGAAAGGAAGAACCCTTTCATTTTCAAGGTCAGTGGATGAGATATGCTCGAAGACGAGTTAAACCTTTCCTAGTCATCAGATCTAGGAAAGTAGCATGGGTGTTAACCCCTGAAGTCCTTCGGACTTCATGTATTTAGAGGTTTGTAATGACCTCGTTGGCCTAGAAAGCATAAGGAATGGTTATGGTAGCCTAAATTGATTCTCGTAGGCTAAGTCGGAGAAGTTACCTAGGGAACTCAACTTTTGCCTAGGAAATGACTTTATAAAGTGAAAAGGGGAAAAAGGGCGACATGGGTCTTAGGCAAATTAAAGTCACTTAAAAATTATAAAGTGTGCAAGCATAAAGTGATCTTAAAAGAAAATTAAAAATTAAAGTGAGAGGGAAATAACTCAACAAAGAAATAAAAGAGGGGAAAAGAGGAGGCTCCCCTCATTCTTGTATTTTATCATTTGGAAATTATATATTGGATATCCCTTGAGGAAGGAGTCTAGGGTTTTGGAAACCCTTCATCTATATCTAGTTTCGGTTATTGAAACTATACACCCTATTTAGATCTAAGGAAGAAGTCACTTCAGATTTCTTCATTGCACTTCACTCGATTGAGTTCCTTCATTCGATAGTTAATCTGAACGTGTGGGGATTGATTTAATCAAGGAGGGAGAGTTTACTTCATTGTTGGGTTGTAATACTTCTGGACATGTTGAGTTTGCTTCAGAGGCTGAGTATTATCATTGTTGGGCGCTTTTCTTTACTTGGGCTACTTCCTCCTTTGTTTTGTTGCGCTAAAGAAAGATTGAGTGATTCTTCATATGGTTGGGTGATTTATTACTTGTGTGGGTCATACACATCACCTCATGGGATTATATCTCATTGCAGAAATCAGAAACACCAATACTGGGGTCGTTTCCCTTGTCTTGGGCGTGATCCATATAGGTTGGGTGCATATCTCCTTGCAAAAGGTGAAAATACAAGTGTGGGGGTCATGTCTCCCTCTTCTGGGCATGTTATGTTGATGTTGGGCGCATACCTTGGTGGTAGGAAGCAATACATTACCCAGAACTTAGATATCAACGCAGAGGAGAGTCTATTTGTACTTGGGATCAATATTCCTCCATTGTTGGCCAAATTGAACAAGAGGAATGCGGCTTTATTTGTTTGTGTCATCTATTTTTAGTTCTGATAAGATCATAGGTTGGGTTGATGTCATATATAGGAGCTATATCTCTAGCATAGGGCACACTTTTATGAGGAGACTGTGTATTAAATTTCAGTGGCTAGAAATCACTATAAGAAGGCAGCATATCAACTAAAACTTAGGTCAGATCTGCCTTTATGATTGTTGCTCCATGTAATATTGTTTCCTTGAATTTAATTGAAATAAACTATGTTATATGCTTTGTGTTTATGCTCATCCTTACTGGCATAAATATAAAATCACACACTCTTTCAAAGGCTGCAAACTGTTCGCAAACTCTCATATCA
>ML820075.1:90185-101597 GCA_009831015.1 Picea engelmannii | reverse complement strand
ATGGCCATAACTCTCTAACTGTGAGGAATTATGTCACGTTCCACATACCACCGGAAATATCATGACAAGAACTATCCATCTAGGATATTTTCCCTCAAAATTTCACTTTCCTTCATCATTATTCCACAATTAAGCATGGGTTCTCTTACTCCACAAAGCGTCTTCCCATGAGGGCTTTCACCATAAGGGGACCACTTTGGAGTTCATCCATATTTACTTCTTATCGACAATGAAAAAACAATAATGAGTCATATTTACATCAAACAATATTGGGTCCATTACCCAAACCTTTGTGCTACGATTCTTTCTTCAAGGGTTGACATCAATGACAACCAACCTTAATCAACATAATCTCACCTAATACACGAAAGGTTCCTAAATTTGGATGATACACTTGTCATGTATCCATAATAAGCTATGGATAGACAACAAAAAAGTGAGGGAGTTAAGCGAGAGAGAACTCCCCTCGATATGTCAATGAGTACTTGCTAAATCACCTTTCACAAGATAGATATTCAATGTGTTCAATAGGTTCTATTGAGAGTCTCTTGATCTCTTAGTTATACTTCCCAAGTGTCTTCCTTTAGGGGCTACCTTGTAACTATTCTACCCCTAATGTATCTCAAAGAAGTATCCCACAAAAACACAATTCTCAATCAATAGCACAAGAACAAAAGAAGTCGTCAATGAATTATTATGATGACGGAGGAGATCAAACCCCGCCTAAGGGAGATTTGGAAAGACCTCACAAGCTTCCCGTAACAAGTAAAAGAAAAAGGTAACCAAATCAACAAGAAGTAGAGGAGGTCATACCTGAAAACAAAGTTGTTATTGAAGACATGGATTTGAATGCCAATATTGAAGATATAAAATCCCCTGATGAAGAACAAAGTCTTCAAGCAAGTCAGGAAGTTGTAGCTGAATTGGAAACATAGGAACTAGTGTTCTTCGAAGAAGAATATTTGACTGTGCATAATGCTCTGTATGATAAAGATTCAAATAAATTAATATTTGAAAGAATACATTCAAAAAATAAAAAGGTCCAAGGAAAATTTAATGTAGAATTGTATCTCAACAAGGTAGCACCTTTTAGAATTGCACGTATAAATGAAGTTCTAGGAGAATCCCTTAAAGTGTTTGTTGATGAGATGGAAAATGAAAAATTGATTCTGAAAAATTGAATTAAGCAACTTGAGAATTCCTTGATGTCACCACCCATATTCGCAAGCATGATTGTCATTGTTCTCCCTTGGAGGAACTTTGATGGAACCCCAGAGTCAAGTTAAAAATTAAGAGGGACATCAATCTTGCTTGGTGTTGTCAAAAGGTATGTTGGGGAGAACATAAAGAAAAGAATGTATGTCATTCTTGAGGCATGAGAATTGGTGAATAACTTTGTTTCTTTGGGATCTAGACTTAAAAATCTAAGACAATACCTCGAGGGCAATCTCGAGAACGATGAGGGTTATAATAAAGTTATTACATTTGTTCTAAAAGTTTCAGGCATGAGTGAACTAAAAATAAAGGAAGAATATTTATCGTCCCCCACTCGTATAAAAAAAATAAAATCTTGTTGGATTAAAAGAATAAAAACTTAAAAAAAAATATTGGTTGATTGTGACACTTTAAGTGTCAAAAAATGGGAGTTATATTTGAAATTTGAGAGTTATATTTGAAATTGATTGAGTTAGAATCGACAGGAACTACCAGAGAAGTTCAAGACGTGAAATTAATTTTAAATTTTATGCTTATGACAAAAGAACAATTTGAATAATATATTGATATATTGAAGGTTGTGTCAGCAGAGAAATTAATAGTTTGACCAAGTACACAACAAGAAATTGAAATTTGGCTAGTTAGCTATGTGAACAAAAACAAATATATTGAAGACACGATGCACCAACTTTAATTGACTTTAGAGATATTGAAATAAAATTATTCAACATTAAAATCAGGCAAGAGATACTTGTCATTCCTATGAGGGATTACATTCATAATTGGTTAAATCAATATTTAAGCAAAATAAACGAAGAATATCAAGTAGATGTGGTTGGTACCGGTCATGTAACTGTAACAAAAGAGAATACAAAATGAACATCGACCACTAGATAGGAAGCGAGATAAATCCACCACAGTGAGTAAACTGATCACATCCTTCTTTATTCTTTTTCTCTTCTCGATTCAGGAATCATCCAGTTGCGTCTTGTCGTTCCTGAGAAAACATAATTGATTTATGATCGTTTCTCTCTGTCTTCTTTTAAGGTTCATCCCTCTTCCATTTTCGTTTTATGGTCCACGGGAGCCCAATCCTAGTCCATTTTGGATGAATGCAATTTTTATTTTCAGACTATCAAAGATTATTATTATTATTTTGAAAATCCCATAGAACTATTTCGGGGTTCAAATTTAATGATATCTTGAACTTTGAGTTTTTTTAGCATAAGATATTTAAATTTTGGCTATCATATTCTCTTTTATTTTAAATGAAAAAATCTTTTAAAGTTCTCTCAATTGTGGACCTTTGCTTTTCTTTCTCATTAATGTGATTGAAATTATGATACTGTGATGGATGTGAGAATCATATTATTTTTCCTGTAATTGTTATTTATTTCTATACAATATTTCTACATCTATTGTATTTTGGTCTTTCAAAATTCTCGGTCCTCTTCTCAGGAATTTTTTTTTTGAATATATATTATTTTTCAATATGCAATATTTTGCATTTTCATTGAACAATAAATATTGGGGTTTTCTATTTAGTATTCTCCCATTTTGATACCTTGGTCCGAAGATATCAAGATTTATCTTTAAGAAAATACAGAGGAGTACCACCTCTATTAAAACATAGGGATATATTTTATCCTTGTGAGGTTGTTGTTTGGACCTTAACAGATATAAACATCAACAAGTTCACATATACATCGCTTGGCCACAACCATACATTATATCTACATTAAGCATTAATTAAATTGGGGATTATAGCGGGGATGTTACATGATGCATTTAAACACTTGAATACACACAACTTTTACAACTATTGAGGCACTTAATCAATCACTTTGTATACAAACAAACTCTACAACCATTAAGACATGTAATAAATCATTTTTCAAACAAGCTCTAAATCTATAACATCATTTAATAAAACTCCTTACATGCATACAAACCTATAACCATTGAGGCGTTTAATCAAACACTTTGCATGCAAAAAAAACCTATAGTCATTGATGCATTTAATCAAACACTTTGCATGCAAATAAACCTACATCCATTGAGGTGTTTTATCAAACACTTTGCATGCAAAAAAAAACCTACAGCCATATCCTTACCACAAATTAGTTTTGAAAATAGAGAATAACTAACATCTTCCCTTAACCGGCAATAATACAATTCCCATAGAGCGTAAGAAAATTATGGAAATTGCCCAGATCAACGATTTAGCTTCAAAAAACATGATTTGTGAACTCAAAATGGGGGCAATAGGTTATTTTGCTACATATATGCCTTGTGTTTTTGTTGAACTAAAACATAAACATTCCAAAACCTTATTTATTTAAATCACAGTTAAATTATTTCTCTAAAATATGTTTACATAACTAGTCTAATATATGGCACACACAATAACACCTATAGTCACCAACAAGCTTAAAAAACAACACACTAAGACATAATCATGCTAAATATAATGTCTATGATCAACATAAATAAAAATAATTAAATCATTAATCAAATTTCCTAAACCCTCTTGTAGGCCCTCCTTTGACTTCTACTTCTATGAAGAAATCTATAGAACGAGGAAAATAAATAGAAGAAGTAAGAGAGAATAATTTTATCTTAACCCTACATAATATTTCTTCCACAATGCCATACAACTGTATGGATTCATGAAACGTTAGTTAAGATAAATTCTACCCAAAACTCAATAATTAACCTAGATGTAGACGTATTCAGCTGGTAATTTTTGAGTAATTAGAAATCATTCACAATTCATGAAATAGCACAAGATATCAAAATTATAAATAAACTAAAGTTTTATATGAAACCAATTGATTATATGTATGTAGCATCCATAGACAAATTCTGCAACAGCTCCGACCTAAAACCAAATGATTAGATCTTTGCAACAAGTATAGAAAAAATTTGCAACAACTCCAACCTGAAACCAACTGATTAGCTCAATGCAGAAGTTGCATACAAACAATGTAGCATCTCCACTTGTCAGCTCAAAATACCAATAGGTTCACCACCCAACCTTATCCAGGGAGAAATTCTCCCCTTGGAACCCCCGAGCTATAAGATCTCAAAAAAAGTTCCCAGAGGTAGAAATAACAAGATAAAAGAAAAATGAAGGAAGAGTGATTAATGAAGACAATCACACTCTTCCTACTGACACTACTCACTCAGATCTTACTCATCCAATACAAGCTAACCTAGATATCTAATTTAGAGTTTCTAGAATCATGTCGGTAGCATCTACATACTTCCTTAGGTTCCTCCCCCATACCATGAGGGTCCTATATTTATAGGCCTTGAGAGGGGTGACACCTCGCCCTCCCATGCCAAAATAGTTATTTTATTCCCTTTTTTTAATTAGAATATTTTAGATATTATTCATCGTCCCTCCACCAAGGTAGTATTCACACAATTTTTTTCTTTTTAACTGAATATTTAATTACCCTAATATTCATCACACCCATGTGTCACTTTTACAATATTTTTTAATATTCTTTCTTTTAAAATTAACTATTTCACCTTTTTTTACTAAAAAATAATTAAAATTAAAATCTCCTCAAAAGTGGGTAAATTTGGAATTAAATTAATCCAGGGCTTAACCTAGGTTGGCTTACTTGGTTGATTTACGCCCCTGAGTGGTGATGTTCTATTGGAGAATATGGATTTTTCATTCTTATGGCATGTCTCTCTAGACTTATTAGGACTTCACATCCTTTCCTTTTACCTATGACTCCATGCCCTAGTAGATCGAGGACTCCACACCCTAATATATTCCATATATCCAAGACTTCATGTCTTGATCTATCTCTCATATGATTTTATATATTATGTATTTTACAGTGCAAGAACATGTCATTTTTTATTGGGTAAAACTCATTTCTATCGAAATCTCGTCCCAGTTATCACACTATAAAAGGGACAAAATATTATGTATGGCCTCCTATCTTATATTTGTTATTGTGCAGTGTTGTCAATTCCCAAACTTAACCATAAGTAAGAGGGTGAATTGTGAAACAAATCCAGATACCTTTTGGTATCATGCACTATGGAGACATAAGACCCCTTTATTTTTCTATTAAGTTTATAATAATTTTGTTTCAATCTTCAAAATATTGTTGTTGGGGGAAAACACTTCAAGGATATCTCACCAAGCTACCATATTTTTAGAGAAAAAGGGAACAATAGAACAAATGGAGAATCATAGTGTCATAAGGATATTTTTCTCGAAAGAGAATCCTTCTTTTCTCCCATATCATGTATTTGACAAACTATTTATTACAGAGGTGGAAAGGCAATATAACTTCTCACTACATATTTTCCATGAAAAAAGGAAAAAGCAATTTATTCCCTTGCCATGGAAGATTGGAGAGTTCATGTTCATAAATATAAATAAAATTGATGAATTTTCAAATCATTTCAATGATGTGAATTTAAAGTATGTTGAAAATATCAAAGGTTTTGATCTGAACAAAATCTTTGTGGGACATATGCTTTCAGTGGGTTTCTATAAATCTTTCATTCAAACTGTCTTGAATGAAGAAGAAGAATAAGGTAACAACCAAAGCACTCATGTACACGATGTTGGCGATCTAGAAACATTACTTAGCAGTAATGATATTTATAAGCAAAGGAGAAAAGGTCCCAGTGAAAGAAGTGTTCAATATCTAGTTGTTACTCCCAAGAATACTACATCCAGGAGCAATGCTCCAATGGCCCACCCAGTTAAAAAGGTTGCCAACAATAGTTCCAGTGGAGGGGGAGAGAAGAATCCTCCCCCTACAAAAATTGAAGGTTCACACAAGCTCCCCATGAGAAAGAAAGGAAAAATTTAGTGCAAGAGGAAGAAGAAAATCATATAGAAAATGACATACTGTTTTTTTTCTCTTTTCTATACATTCAAGTTTCCATTTATTATTATTATTTAAATTGAATTCAAATCATTTTAATAAGAATAACCATACCCTTGACCCTAACACTAATATTAATAATCTTAATAACCCTAATCCTAATCCTAATAACCATTTACTTTAATATATTATTAATGACTATTAGTTATGATCAAACCAATCAATAAATTATTATTAATAATATTAATAGCTATTATTACTATTCACTAATACTAATAATAATAACAAGTATTTGTTTATATTAATAATAAATATATTAATTATCACTAATTAGTAATAACTATTTATATAGTTAATAATTGATATTAAATTATCCACTAATATTAATAATATAATATAATATTAATCACTTTTTACTATAATAATTTAATATTAATAAGTCCCTGAGGTGTATTCCCCTAAGTTACTCTAGCCAGGATTTCTTGAATACAAACTGATTGCAATAAGACAATACAAACGGATTGCAATAAGACAAATGACATAATTCATTAATCGAGTGAACAGTTACACTAGCCACGATTTCTTCAATACAAAGGAAGAATATAATAATGTAAACTGATAAATCTACCTCGAAGCCATGCATGAAAATGGTCAAAATCCCCTCAAATATGGCTAACACCCAGGGTTGATGGTCGGCCATTTGTATACAATCGGGTCATCTGAGGGCCCAATTGACTTTTTAGTTGTACCCTCCATTCACCTGAATCTACAGGGCTCAATTGAACTATGTTACACAAAAATCCATCTTTCCAACTTTGAGGTGCATATTAAATATTTAACCAAATTTAAGCTATATTATATAAAACTCAAGCTTGTCAATCTTGATATATAAGTCCAGGTTTAGATGGATTCACTCCAGTTAAATTTTATAACCAAACTTAGCCATGTTGTGAATATCATATTAGGCCTTGGTTTACATGGATCAATGCTATGGGACATTATAAGCAAACTTAGCTATATATATGCAATATAGTGAGGAGAACAAAATTATTTTTACTAGAAGGTGGGTTACATGCACTTTGACATGGCCAATCTCTATAGGTCAGAGTGTGCCTTGAGAGATGCTCTAAAGGAGGCATGTTTGAAGGGTTTAGTCACACGGGAGGATTTTTTTGTGAGCAAAAAATTGTGGTGTGAAGATTTGGATGATCCTGTCTCTGCATTAAGGATGAGCTCAAGTTGCAAAATAAACATCACTCACTAAACAAAATCGCAAAATCAGGCTAAAGCAACATATGTCTTTCTGCACATCCTGATTGTGTTGGTCTGCTTATGCTACCTGAGCATGTTCAACACCCTCTATGGAATGGGGGGAGGTAGGCAGGAGAATGACCAGGCCATAAACGACACCAACTGTAACAACCTCCAGTTTAGTTACAACAACCAACCTCTCAAAACAAGTGCAAATTGTTTTTTGATGGTTTGTCGTGCTAAAGTGAGAAAGAGTTGGATCTATGCATCAAGGAATTCCATAACTAGAATGTGATTAATACAAATGATGGGGTGTGTTTTCTTCCACTAATCAAGAACAAACCTGACCAAAAATATTACCTTACCTCACCATTAAGGAGAATGGTCACCTAACCTAAGCATGAAATGGGATGGGTTGTGTGAACTAAGCATTAGAGAGTAAAGACGAACCTTAGCATCGAATAAAGGGTTCCCTCTTACCTAGCACCAACCAATGAAGATTGTACTCCCTATGGAAGAGGGTTGTCCCATTAGCACCTCCCTAATATCATTGCTTACGAAGAAAAATGCAAGGAATTCCCTTAAATGTATGCATCAACTATTTGATCCTCATAAATTCCAGAGGAAGAGTCTTCCAAGGGATCATTTACTTCGTCCCAAAATTATTAAAAGGGCAATGAAAAATCTCAAAAAGAGAAAGCTAAACCACGCAATGATGTGTGATTATGCTATTTTATGATGCGTGTTGATAGTCATTAGGGCCACCCTATAAGATCACCTCCCTGTTTACTTTTATAGCCTTTAAAAAATGGGAATTCTAAATTATCCCATTTGAAAAAGTAAAGTTATTTCCACTTTAAAATATGGAACAGGAGAGAAGGCTTTGGATTGATTGGTTGTAAGTCAAATTACTTTTTTTTTTAATCTGTAAGTAATGAATAGGAGATTGAACTTGTTAGCAGTACATTATGGGAACACTCTTTTTTGAAAAGAAGAGTTTAAGTTGATGAGGGGTTCGGTCAAGAATGGTTTAATACAAATTTAGAGGGGTAGGATACGTATACTTTCATAGATTATCACAATGATTGCCGAAAAGGATTATCACAAACAAAAGCTTCTCCTACATCAATTTGATGGATGACTTAATTGTGATCTTAATAGGCGGTGGCATAATAATTAGGGAGATAGAATACATATACCTTCATAAATATAATTTTTATAATCAAATAATTGTCGGGAGGGAACTATCACAAACAAAGAAGCATTTTACTAACCAAATAACTATGGGGAGGGAACTATCACAAACAGAAGCTTCTCATACATCATATGGATGGCTTAACTGTGAACTTGGTGGGTGGTGACATAATAATTTATAGATTTGAATTTTGAATCAATAAATAAAAAGTGGAGGGCAACGTTGGGAAAAAAACCTACAGATTTAATCATTTTACGTATTTCTTTATGAGGTTATCTAGTTTCATATAATTACAAGAGAGAAGATTGAAGGAAATTATTATTATTATAGGAAAAACTATTTTGATCTGTAACTCCTGACAAGGACTCTTCAGTCTCCATCAATAAATCTTGATGTATTCATACCGCGAACAAAACAATCTCTTTCAACCAGTCTATTCCATTCTATTTATAATCAATAATACAGATGAACTCAATTGAATAATACAGATGAACTCAATTGAATTCAATTGAATACAGATAAACGCCAAGAGTAAACGTTGTTACATTATATGGCTGCCTCCAGAAAAATTCGCTACCCAATAAGCCAACAATTCGCTATCCAGGAGTGCTATCAAGGGGTTGTGAGTAACAGGGTGTGAATAGTGCTATCTCTATGCAAACATTGAACACTGCGGTAGGTTCCTCATCAAAGCGATCCATACCATGGTGAAGGAGGTGAGAAAATCATTAAGGACACAAAACTGTGCACAGAGAAGAGTGAAATCTCATAACAACATTAATCACATCTGAAACCACAACCGTTCTATGTAAATAAATTTCTATAAACAATAAATCATGGTGGTAGAAAATCGGTTGTCTAAAGGCTAAGGTTGTCGACATTATTCTAAGAAGATGCAGACCATTTAAAGTGCTATCAACAAATATAAATAAGTCGTTGACTAACGGTTGCAATACTGTCAATGTGTTTACTCACAGATCAGAACACTAAAATCTATCACTGTAGCTTTAGGCGATTTGGCACTGGCATCCAATAAATTTATAATCAATGTCATTACATACATGTTCAAGTCCAGTGTTTGCCATGCAGGCGCTGATTCATCTAACGAAGATTATTACGGTCTAAAATAGAGATAAAAATGTTTCCCAATCAATGAATGCATGCAGACACATAGTCCCACCCGCGGTCAATCCAGGTAAGTCCTCAAGGGATCTGTTGGTAAAAATGGTGGTTTAATAAAGAACACAAAATAAATAAATGCCTACACCAGGACCAGGACTTCAGGCTACCATAACCTAAAATACTTGGATGGGCTTTAGGCTACCGTAACCTTTAAACTATAACCATTCGACCAAGAAGAGTGTAGGTGAGGACTCCAGGGCGAAAAATAAAAGCAGTAGAAGATCGCAACAATGAACAATCAACACAAGAGGGCGCAATACAGTCAACCAACCAAGAACAATCAGGAGGGGTAGATGGATGACGAAAACTTCCTTCGCTCGCCATCCTCACATAGAAAAGCAGGGCGTTGAGATCCATAGGTCTTTTAAGGCTAAGGCGATGACCATAGATCAGGCTCCTAGCCGACTACTCAGGCGAGGACTGGAGAGATAGGGACAAAGGCTATTAGCCATGAAGCTCACAATCAAACACAACTAGGTGGTCAAGCCATGTGGGAAAACGAAGGCCATAGGAGACAACAACCATCGAGCTAGGCTAAGGAAGGTTCCAATCATCAATAAAAAAAAACATCATTTTACTTTTCCATTAAATGAGCAGATCCAAGCATAAAATATGCAACATATACTATACAAATGAAAAGAGAGTACCATTGCCTTTTAACCCGCTCTGAGTCACAACCATGCGCTCTGTGCAACTCTCGCTCGTTGACCTTCGAGACCTCACCGGTACCTCCCAGCCAATGCTACGGGTAATCTTCTTCCCCCTTAGCCCCCCGAGCTGCAAAGGGGCCACACACACTATCCAGAGATCTCGTCTAGCTCCCAGCTCGCCTCGCAAGGTCGAGCTACCACTCCTCTCCGAGCTGGGTATCCCAACTCCCACAAGTAAATCAGTCAACTCGATATTTCTGCAGCATAACGTTACACAAATAGAAGGTGCCCTTTCATCCTCCTTCCTCCTTCATTATATAGAGTTTCAAACTTCTTTTCTTTCCTAAAATCTCATTTGATTAAAGTTTTTAAAAATAAATTCTTAAAAATTCCTCTTCGTACAAGTGTCCCCCATCCCCTACATTCCTCCATAAATTAATTTCTTTAATTAAGTAATTATCTCTATTTCCCTCACCCACTTAGAGTTACTCCTAGAATCACTCCTAGGTGTCCCCAAATTCTCTTACAGGTTTTAATAGCTTTCCTTTTTATTAAATTGCTAATTTAGTCTAAAAATTAGAAAGCTCTGAAATGGTAGATTCTTTACTAAGTTGACTTTCCGCTTTTCCCCTTAAGTTCCCCTTTTTCCCTTTTTATGTTACCTCTTTTCCCTAGTTTCCTATTTTTTTTATTTTCTCTCTTTCCCCTTTTACTTAGAACTCAAAAAGGCAGGTGTGAAAATTAACCCTTTTTCCCCTTTTATTATTTAATTAGCATACTTTAATTTATTAAGGTAATAAAACAATTAATCCCCTTTTTAACTTTTAATCCAACATAATTTTACTTTTTTATGAATAGATTAAATTTCTTACTACCTTCATGTTATACCTTTTTATGAATAAATTAAATTACTTGCTCCATTCATGTTACAAGATTAACGAAGATCATAATTAATTTTTTAAGTTGTTTTTTTTTTTCATTATTTTTATTTCTATTTTTTTTATAATACAAAATTTTACTACTAACGTAATTTAGACTTAGGCCTTAAATTTCG
>ML820075.1:70945-90128 GCA_009831015.1 Picea engelmannii | reverse complement strand
TATTTGTCTTAGGGCCATCTAGGTTCATCCCTCTATCATCAACAACGGTACGTGCCCTTCAGGATGCACTAGGTGCTCCAAAGGTGCCACTCGCCTCATCTGTTCACTTGCGCGACGTGCCCTTCAGGACGCACTACGTGCTCTAAGGGTGCCACTCGCCTCTTGACTAATTTGGTAGACATCAATAACCCCTGGAGTCAACACTCTGCCCAGTGAACTTGTGGGAGACTAAGGGATTCTAAGGAATAAGGCCCCTACCTTATTGCGTGCCCCTTAGAATCATCGCCTCTGCATCCTCGAGGTCCAAAACCCTGCACACTCAGTAAAACCGAGTCAATAGCACCTGTCTATGTCAATGTAGTAACGCAACATGTCATCAACCCATAACGCCTCATAATCAAAATCAAAAGTTTTAATAGCATAAAATCTAGATCACTTGCGAGCAAGTGTCCTCAAAGAATACGTTTTCTTAGTGCGCCGGAGTGGGATCTTACATACACCCCCTCTTGGTCCAAACTTCGTCCTGAAGTTTCACAGTATATATGCCGAAATAAAGTGTATCACGGTATCATATGTCTATCTATCAAACAAAAATGGAAACTGTTGGCGCATATCATATGCGTCCTCCCAGGTTGTTGAGTGCGGACTATGATTGTCCCATTGGACCTTGACCTAATCTACCGTTCGACATTGTAACTGTCGAACGTGATGACCTAAGATGCGTACCGAGTCAGCCGTGAGTTCTCCCTCATCTGATACCTGCAAGGAACTCATGTCAATAACATGTGTAGGATCACTAATATAATATCTCAAAACAGATACATGAAAAACATCGTGCATACGCCTTAAAGAATCAATCAAGGCTAGTCAATAGGCCATGGGCCCCTTTCTCTCCACAATCTCAAAAGGTCCCATGAACCTAGGAGAGAGTTTATCTCCCTTCCCAAAATTTATCGAACTCTTATGCGGTTTAACCCGCAAGAAGACTTGATCGTCGACCTCGTAACTACGGTCGACACGGTGCGCATCAGCATAACTCTTAGGTCGATCCTACGCTTCTTTAATCCTTTGTCTTATTGTTTGCATTTTCTCTTCCATTTATTGGATCACTTCTGGTCCCACCAGGACCCTATCCTCAAGCCGATCCTAACTCAAGGGCGTCTGACACGGTTGCCCGTAAATAAACTCGAAAGGCGCCATCTTAATGATGCTCTAGTAACTGTTGTTGTAAGTGAATTCCACTAGTGGCAAGAATTCTTCCCAACGCTTTTGTTGGTCCATTACGTACATACGCAACATGTCCTCCAAGGTTTGATTCATTCATTTGGTCTGCCCATCAGTCTTTGGGTGATACGCAGTACTAAAGTTAAGTTGGGTTCCCAAGGCCTTTTGGAAACTCGTCCAAAATCTTCCAGTAAACATCGATCCTTGATTGAATATAATCCGCTTAGGCACGCCATGCAGCCTCACAATCTCACTGATGAAAACTCTAGCTATGTCAGGTGCCTGATACGTGGTACGCACAAGAATAAAGGGAGCACTCTTCGTCAGAGTGTCTACTACTACGAAAATAGAATCATGTCTCCTTACCATCAATGGCAATCCAACAATAAAATCCATCGAAATAACCTCCCATTTCGATTCCAGAATAGCATGTGGTTGTAGCAATCCTGCTAGGTGTCTATGTTCAACCTTTACCTGCTGACATTCTAGACATCTAGCCACATAGTTGACTATGTCTGCCTTCATTCCCTTCCAGAAGAATAAGGTTTTAAGGTCTACCCTCATCTTCGTGACTCCCGGGTGAGCCATGTATACTGCTCTATGAGCCTCGCTTAGGATCAACATCCTCAACTCATCATTTGGCAGTACATAAATCTGACTTTTAAACCTCAATAAACCATCACTATCAAATGAAAATCCCTCAAATCGTGGTACCATCATTGTGTTTTGTTCGATAAAACCCTCGACCTCTTTGTACCAGTCATCGTCACACTGTAAATTTAGAATATTTTTACGTAGATTCGTCTAAAGAGGCAACACCGAAAAGATGTGTGGTCTCCGACTCAATGCATCCACCACTCGATTCATGGTTCCTTTTATGTAAGTAATCACAAAGTCGTACTCGTTAAGCAATTCTGACCAACGTCGTTGTCGCGTGTTCAGGTCACTTTGCATAAATATGTGTTTTAGTCCACAATGGTCAGTCTTTAGTTAAAATTTTCGTCCAACAAGGTAGTGTCTCCAAACCTTCAAGGCATATACGATGGATAATAACTCCAAATTGTGCGTCGCATAGTTCTCCTCATCCCTTCTCAATTTCCTCGAAATGTAAGCAATCACTCGTCCGTCTTGCATCAAGACCCTGCTTAAGCCCTCCTTGGATGCATCAATGCATACCAAGAAGTCCATGTCCATGTCAGGGACCTTTAGTATTGGTGTTGTTGTCAATGATTCCTTGAGCCTCAAAAATGCTTCTGCACATTTCTCAATCCATACAAACTTCTTGTTCTTCTTCTGCAACTCCGTGATCGGACTTGCTATCTTCGAAAATCCCTCGACGAACCGTCGATAGTATCCTGCTAAACCCATGAAGCTACGCACTTCCGGACATTCATCGACGCAGGCCATTCCATAATAGCCTTATCCTTTACTGGATCCACGACGATGCCTTCATCGGAGATGACATGCCCTAAGTAGTGAATCTTTGATTGATAAAATGATCATTTGGACAACTTCCCATACAATTTGTGCTCTCGCAAACACTGTAGTACCAAGCGCCAGTTATCTTCATGCTCCTCTGTAGTCTGAGAGTAAATCAAAATATCATCAATGAACACTTGGATGAACTTGTCCAAGTACTCGCGGAACACCCCATTTATCAAAATCATAAATACCCCTGGGGCGTTTGTCAGTCCAAACAGTAAAACAATAAATTTGTAATGTCCAAACCTCGTTTTAAAGGCGGTCTTAGGGATGTAATCCTCCTTGATCTATAACTGGTGATACCCTGATCGCAAATCGATCTTGGGGAACACCGTCAGACCCTTCATTTGATCGAACAGATCATCAATTCTCGGCAATGGATATTGATTCTTGATCGTGGCCTTGTTTAGTTGACGGTAGTCAATGCAAAGCCTCCATGATCCATCCTTCTTTCGTATGAAAATAATAGGTGCACCCCACGGTGACACACTAGGACGTATCAGTCCCAAGTCCAACAACTCCTTCAGTTGCATTTTCAATTCTTGTAACTCTGGGGTCGACATCCGATAAGGCGTTCTTGCTATCGGTTCAGTCCCTGGTTTTAGCTCTATGGTAAACTCTAATTCCCTCTTCAGTGGCATCCCAGGTAACTCCTCTGGAAATACGTCTGCAAACTCTTTCACTAACGGAAGGTGTTCTAGACCTTCCGCTACTCCCTTCTTATTTAACGCAAGGAGCGCATAAAGCTTGCACCCCTTGCACATACTCTTCCGTAGCTGTAAGGAAGAGATGAATCTCAGGGAAAATCCCTGGTTCCGTCCTACAATCACACATCTCTGTCCCTCATCATCGACCAAGCTCAACCATTTTGTCTTACAGTTGAGTATCACCTCATGCGATTCCAACCAGTCCATACCAATCACAACGTCATAATATCCTAAGATCATGACGTACAGGTAGACCCTGGTGACAAACTCTCCCAGGTTAAGGATACACCCTCTAACATTTCCTCCAACCTTTTGTTTGGCTCCTGAAGCCATCTCCATGAAGCTAAACTCATCATGTTTGACTACCTTTACCTTAATCCTTTTTACCGCTGCACCAGAAATGAAACTCTTAGTAGAACCGAGATCTACTAAAATACTAAGATTTTGGTCAGTGACGGTACCTGTCGTCTCGAGCACAGTCGACTGGTGCTTTGCCTGGCGGTTATTCACCGCTGGATGAATCTGATGGGCCTTGCCCATATCTCCCACGGTAGTGGGTCCAACTGATCCAGACGCTCTGGTCCTCTCCACAAGGCAGTCGCGCTGGTAGTGTGGCTCCCCACACGTCCAACATCCCTTCTTCGACCCAGTAGTCCTGGTACCCGAAGTAGAAGATGATGGCCCACCAACCTGGAACCCTAGTCTGTTATGTTGAACAGGCTTAAACTGTTGCTGCTGCAGTCGATGCTACTGTTGATGCTGTGGTCCCCGATAAGGTGTCCACTGCTGAGGCATCGGTCACCATGGTGTAGTGAAAGTGGATCCCCTCTGGAAGCCACAATATCCCGGCGTATGTCTGACTAGTCTCTGATGCTGTTGTGCTCCAATTGAAACCTACCCTGTGGGTCTCACTGGAGTCTTGGTCTAACCCCCACTGATAAGCTCCTCCTCTGCTATGAGGGCCTTCTAGATGACATCATGCAAGGTTTGAGGCATCAAAATCCTAAACCTTTCACGTAGGCTGCCATTAAGGCCAAAAACAAACCTATTGACCTTAAGTTTCTCAGTGTTAAGGTGCGGAGCATACCAGAGCAGCTCCATAAAATGGGCCTCGTACTTAGGCACTCCACAACCGCCCTATCGTAAGGCGTTGAACACATTGATCTAACGCTCAATGAATTCCTATGAAAGGTACCTCTCTCAGAACCATTCCTTGAATAGTTCCCATGACACGTCTTCGACAGCCACATTCAACTGCGGTAGGAGCATCTTCCACCATAGAAGAGTGCTACCCTTCAGTTGAAAGACCGCCATGCGGACCTTCATGTTGGAGATATAATCGCGAAGTGCGAAGCACATCGCCATGTTCTCCAACCATGCCTCAACGGCTACACCATTTGGGGCACCAAAGAACTCGAGAAATTTGACCTTCTTGAGTTCACGGTGAATGCTACCAGTACCGACCGGAGCGCGTGGTGGAACCTCAGTGGGTGCCTGCGCCCTGGCCTCATCTCTATCTAAATGGTTGATCAGAGCCTTGGACATGCACTAAAAATATCTCATCATTCCGACTACATCACCAAATGCTATCTGCTCCTATCCGAGAACCTGCTCATCTCCTTGGGGGTTAGACCACTCAGGCGTGGATGCTATTGGAGGCGTCGCGCCTCCTCCCCTAGCACCTCTTCATCTGCCTCCGTGGCGTCCTCTAACCATGATTACTTGCACGCACACAAGTCAATTTGATCAGCAACATTATAATCAATCATTCATATCAACGAAAGCCGTAGCGATCCCAAGTCGCGGGTTGAACCCGCTCTGATACTATATGTAACAACCTCCAGTTTAGTTACAACAACCAGCCTCTCAAAACAAGTGCAATTTTTTTTTTGATGGTATGTCGTGCTAAAGTGAGAAAGAATTGGATCTATGCATCAAGGAATTCCATAACTAGAATGTGATTAATACAAATGATGGGGTGTGTTTTCTTCCACTAATCAAGAACAAACCTGACCAAAAAGATTACCTTACCTCACCATTAAAGAGAATGGTCACCTAACCTAAGCATGAAATGGGATGGGTTGCGTGAACTAAGAATTAGAGAATAAAGACGAACCTTAGCATCGAATAAAGGGTTTCCTCTTACCTAGCACCAACCAACGAAGATAATACTCCCTATGGAAGAGGGTTGTCCCATTAGCACCTCCCTAATATAATTTCTTACGAAGAAAAATGCAAGGAATGCCCTTAAATGTATGCATCGGCTATTTGATCCTCATAAATTCCAGAGGAAGAGTCTTCCAAGGGATCATTTACTTCATCCCAAAATTATTAAAAGAGCAATGAAAAAGCCCAAAAAGAGAAAGCTAAACCACGCAATGATGTATGATTATGCTATTTTATGATGTGTGTTCATAGTCATTAGGGCCACCCTATAAGATCACCTCCCTGTTTACTTTTATAGCCTTTAAAAAATGGGGATTCTAAATTATCCCATTTGAAAAAGTAAAGTTATGTCCACTTTAAAAAATGGAACAGGAGAGAAGGGTTTGGATTGATTGGTTGTAAGTCAAATTACTTTGTTTTTAATTTGTAAGGAATGAATAGGAGATTGAACTTGTTAGCAGTACATTATGGGAACACTCTTTTTTGAAAAGAAGAGTTTAAGTTGATGAGGGGTTCGGTCAAGAATGGTTTAATACAAATTTAGAGGGGTAGGATAAGTATACTTTCATAGATTATCACAATGATTGACGAAAAGGATTATCACAAACAAAAGCTTCTCCTACATCAATTTGATGGATGACTTAATTGTGATCTTAATAGGTGGTGACATAATAATTAGGGAGATAGAATACATATACCTTCATAAATATAATTTTTATAATCAAATAACTGTCGAGAGGGAACTATCACAAACAGAGAAGCATTTTACTAACCAAATAACTACGGGGAGGGAACTATCACAAACAGAAGCTTCTCGTACATCAGATGGATGGCTTAACTATGAACTTGGTGGGTGGTGACATAATAATTTATAGATTTGAATTTTGAATCAATAAATAAAAAGTGGAGGGCAATGTTGGGAAAAAAACCTACAGATTTAATCATTTTATGTATTGCTTTATGAGGTTATCTAGTTTCATATAATTACAAGAGAGAATATTGAAGGAAATTATTATTATTATAGGAAAAACTGTTTTGATCTGTAACTCTTGACAAGGAGCCTTCAGTCTCCATGAATAAATCTTGATGTATTCATACCGCAGACAAAACAATCTCTTTCACCCAGTCTATTATGTTCTATTTATAATCAATAATACAGATGAACTCAATTGAATTCAATTGAATACAGATAAACACCAAGAGTAAACGTTGTTACATTATATGGCTGCCTCCAAAAAAAATCGCTACCCAATAAGCCAACAATTCACTATCCAAGAGTGCTATCAAGGGACTGTAAGTAATAGGGTGCGAACAGTGCTATCCCTATGCAAACATTGAACACTGTGGTAGGTTCCTCATCAAAGTGATCCATACTATGGTGAAGGAGGTGAGAAAATAGTTAAGGACACGAAACTGTGCACAAAGAAGGGTGAAATCTCATAACAACATTAATCACATCTGAAAACCACAACCGTTCTATGTAAATAAATTTTTGTAAACAATAAATCATGGTGGTAGCAAATCGGTTGTCTAAAAGCTAAGGTCGCCAACATTATTCTAAGAAGGTGCAAACCATTTAAAGTGTTGTCAACAAATATAAATAAGTCGCTGACCAACAATTGCAATATTGTCAATGTGTTTACTCATAGATCAGAACACTAAAATCTATCGCTATAGCTTTAGGCTATTTTCCACTAGCATCCAATAAATTTATAATCAATGTCATTACATACAGGTTCAAGTCCAGTGGCTGCCATGCAGGCACCAGTTCATCTAACAGATATTATTACGGTCTAAAATAGAGATAAAAACACTTCCCAATCAATGAATGCATGCAGACACATAGTCCCACCCGTGGTCAATCAAGGTAAATAACATCCAGGTAAGTCCTCAAGGGATATGTTGGTAAAAATGGTGGTTTAATAAAGAACACAAAAAAAATAAACACCCTCAGAAAGGAAATCACAGACTTAACCAGTAATTAAGTAATTTAAGTCATTTTTATTTTCCCTCTACACACTAAAATACCTAGATGGGCTTCAAGCTACCATAACCTTTAAGCTATAACCATTCGACCAAGAAGAGTGTAGGTTAGGACTCCAGGGTGAAAAATAAAGGCAGTAGAAGATCGCAGTAATGAACAATCAACACAAGAGGGTGCAATACAGTCAACCAAACAAGAACAATCAGGAGGGGTAGATGGATGACATAAACTTCCTTCACTCACCATCCTCGCATAGAAAAGCAGGGCGTTGAGATCCATAGGTCTTTTAATGCTAAGGTGACTACCGTAGATCAGGCTCCTGGCCAACTGCTTAGGTGAGGATTGGAGAGCTAGGGACGAAGGCTATCAGCCATGAAGCTCACAATCACACACAACTAGGTGGTCAAGACATGCAGGAAAATGAAGGCCATAGGAGACAACAACCATCAAGATAGGCTAAGGAAGGTTCCAATCATCAATAAATAAAAAATCATTTTACTTTTCCATTAAATGAGCAGATCCAAGCATAAAATCTGCAGCATATACTATACAAATGAAAAGAGGGTACCATTTCCTGTTCGCCCGCTCTGAGTGACGGCCGCGTGTTCCATGCAACTCCCGCTCACCAACCTTCGAGACCTCATTGGTACCTCCCAGCCAATTCTAGGGGTACTCTTCTTCCCCCTTATCCCCCTGAGCCGCAAAGGGGCCACACACACTATCCAAAGATCTCGTCTAGCTCCCAGCTCACCTCGCAAGGCCAAGCTACCACTCCTCTCCGAGCTGGGTATCCCAACTCCCACAAGTAAATCAGTCAAGTCGATATTTCTGCAGCGTAACGTTACGCAAACAGAAGGTGCCCTTTCATCCTCCTTCCTCCTTCATTATATAGAGTTTCAAACTTCCTTTCTTTCCTAAAATCTCATTTGATTAAAGTTTTAAAAAATAAATTCTTAAAAATTCCTCTCCGTACAAGTGTCCCCCATCCCCTACATTCCTCCATAAATTAATTTCTTTAATCAAGTAATTATCTCTATTTCCCTCACCCACCTAGAGTCACTTTTAGAATCACTCCTAGGTGTCCCCAAATTCTCTTACAGGTTCATCCCTCTATCATCAACAACGCGACGTGCCCTTCAGAACGCACTAGGTGCTCCAAGGGTGCCACTCGCCTCATCTGTTCCCTTGCGCGATGTTCCCTTCAGGATGCACTACGTGCTCCAAGGGTGCCACTCGCCTCTTGACTGATTTAGTAGACATCAATAACCCATGGATTCAACACTCCACCAGGTGAAATTGTGGGAGACTAAGGGCTTCTAAGTAATACAGCCCCCGCCTTATTGCGCGCCCCTTAGAATCATCGTGAGCGACTATCGCAGTCTACCCTCACGGCATCGTGGGTCCTCTCGAACTAGGTAATCGTTAACCTACAATTCGAGCCACGACGGGAGTGATAGTAGGCTGTGGCAGGGCTTCTATCCACACCTCTCCCTCAACATCTCTGGTAGTCATGCGTGGCCCCTTTACTCCATATGTGAGTCTAGTCGGCAAACTATCATCAACATGCATCATCAACAAATCATGTCAGAACATATCCACATCATACCATCTAGTTAGATGCACTAATATCACAGTAAAACAATCAAACCCCAATGGCACAATCCCTGACTCGATCCAGAGTCCAAGGGGTTCCATCGATGCCTCTACATCCTCGAGGTCCAAAACCCTGAACACTCAGTAAAACCGAGTCAATAACACCTGTCTATGTCAATGTAGTAAAACAACATGTCATCAACCCATAACGCCTCATAATCAAAATCAAAAGTTTTAATAGCATAAAATTTGGATCACTTGCGAGCAAGTGTCCTCAAAGAATAATTTTGCTCAGTGCATCATAGCGAGATGTTATATACACCCCCTCTTGGTCTAAACTTCGTCCCGAAGTTTCACAGTATATATGCCGAAATAAAGTGTATCACAGTATCATATGTCTATCTATCAAACAAAAATGGAAACTGTTGGCGCATATCATATGCGTCCTCCCAGGTCACTGAGTGCGGACTATGATTGTCCCACTAGACCTTGACCTGATCTACCATTCGACGTCGTAACTTTCAAACACCATGATCTAATATGCAAACCGGGTCAGCCGTGAGTGCTCCCTCGCCCGATACCTGCAAGGAACTCATGTCAATAACATGTGTAGGAGCACTAATATAATGTCTCAAAACAGATACATGAAAAACATCGTGCATACGCCTCAAAGAATCAGGCAAGGCTAGTCGATAGACCATGGGCCCCTTTCTCTCCACAATCTCGAAAGGTCCCATGAACCTAGGAGAGAGTTTATCTCCCTTCCTAAACTTGATCGAACTCTTATGCGGTTTAACCCGCAAGAAGACTCGATCGTCGACCTCGTAACTACGGTCGACATGGTGCACATCGGCATAACTCTTCTGTCAATCCTGTTTTTCTTTAATCCTTTGTCTTATTGTTTTCATTTGCTCTTCCATTTCTTGGATCGCTTCTAGTTCCACCAGGACCCTATCCTCAAGTCGATTCCAACTCAAGGGCGTCCGACACGGTCGCTCGTAAAGAAACTCAAAAGGCGCCATCTTAATGGTGCTCTGGTAACTGTTGTTGTAAGCGAATTCCATTAGTGGAAAGAATTCTTCCCAATGCTTTTGTTGGTCCATTATGTACATGCGCAACATGTCCTCCAAGGTTTGATTCGTTCATTCAGTTTTCCCATCAGTCTTCGGGTGATACGCAGTACTAAATTTAATATGGGTTCCCAAGGCCTCTTGGAAACTCATCCAAAATCGTCCAGTAAACATCGATCCTCGATCGGATATAATCCGCTTAGGAACACCATGCAGCCTCACAATCTCACTGATGAAAACTCTAGCTATGTTAGGTGCCTGATACGTGGTACGCACAGGAATAAAGAGAGCACTCTTCGTCAGAGTGTCTACTACTACGAAAATTGATTCATGTCTCCTTGCCTCCAGTGGAAATCCAACAATAAAATCCATCGAAATAACCTCCCATTTCGATTCCGGAATAGCATGTGGTTGTAGCAATCCTGCTGGGTGTCTATGTTTAGCCTTTACCTGTTGGCATTCTAGACATCTGGCCACATAGTTGACTATGTCTACCTTCACTCCCTTCCAAAAGAATAAGGGTTTAAGGTCTGCCCTCATCTTTGTGACTACCAGGTGAGCCATGTATATTGCTCTATGAGCCTCGCTTAGGATCAACATCCTCAACTCGTCATTTGGCGGTACGTAAATCCGAATTTTAAACCTCAATAAACCATCGCTATCAAATGAAAAACCTCGACCTCTTTGTACCAGTCATCGTCACGCTGTAAAGTTAGAATCTTTTTACGTAGATTCGTCTGAAGAGGCAACACCGAAAATATGTGTGGTCTCCGACTCAATGCATCCACCACTCAGTTCACGGTTCCTTTTATGTAAGTAATCTCGAATTCGTACTCGCTAAGCAATTCACGTCGTTGTCGTGCGTTCAGGTCACTTTGCGTAAATATGTGTTGTAGTCCACAATGGTCAGTCTTTAGTTCAAATTTTCGTCCAACAAGGTAGTGTCTCCAAAAATTCAAGGCATATACGATGGCTAATAACTCCAAATCGTGCGTCGTGTAGTTCTCCTCATGCCTTCTCAGTTTCCTCAAAATGTAAGCAATCACTCATCCATCTTGCATCAAGACCCCACCTAATCCCTCCTTGGATGCATCAGTGCATACCAAGAAGTCCATGTCCATTTCAGGGACCTTTAGTATTGGTGTTGTTGTCAATGATTCCTCGAGCCTCCAAAATGCTTCCGCTCATTTCTCGGTCCATACAAACTTCTTGTTCTTCTTCTGAAACTCTGTGATCAAACTTGCTATCTTCGAAAATCCCTCGACGAACTGTCGATAGTGTTGGACAAATGAGAGGGGGGGGTGAATCAATTGTTACCGTGCTTAAACAATAATGCTTCTTTTAAAATCTTTACAAGGCACTCAATGATGATCGCAATAATGCAGGGAAATAAACAATCGCACTTTCAGCATCAGTCACATATATGAGAAACACAGAGACAGATATTTCCCAAGGAAACCCATACAGGGTAAAAACCTCTTCTTCTTTATATGATAANACTCTTTGTTTTTCTCTAGCACCCACTAGAAGGAAGCACCAACTCCCTGGTTTCTCTAGCACCAACTGGAAGGAAGCACCAACTCCCTGGTTTCTCTAGCACCAACTAGAAGGAAGCACCAACTCCTTGGTTTCTCTAGCACCAACTAGAAGGAAGCACCAACTCCCTGTGTTCAAGCACCCACTTGAACCTCTGAGGACACCAGTCCTCCTTAGCACCTCCCAACTACCCTAGATTATGAATATGAAATACTGAAACCTATTTCGGTGATATAGTGTTCAATAACATCTTACCAGTCTCATCACTATTCTGCAAGATTTTGTTACTCAGACTTCCTCACTGTCTTCCAGCATGCATCTGCAGCCCATTATGTTCTCTTTCTTTTTATGCTCTGTGCGCCATGTCCATTCGTTGCACAGTTATTCTTCTATTCTATTTAGCTGCTTCACTCTGATCCTTCTTCATGCATGAATCACCTTCAACAACAACATCCACAACAACTCCAGCAGCAACAACAGCCCAATCTCTTCTCTATACCGTGTATTTATAACTTTTGTGCACCTTGACCATGCAATATTCATCATTCCTCTGCATGCTCATACCGCGCCAATTTCCTCCACATCTCAAGTGCTCTGCCTGATCATCATCACAACTCTTCAGCTTCTCTAGTGGTTCCCACCACGTGTCCAACATCACTGGGTGTTCTACTGAGATTCCTCAGCCTCTCTGGCAGTTGAGACTCTTCGTTTTCTCTAGCATAGTCGAGCTTATCCTTTATTTTTCAGGTACAGACTTCAATGCTCACCCACCTGTCAATCCCTCTAAGAATCATCTTCCTTCACTGGACGAAGCTTGGAGACTCTTCATCTCCTCTGGCGATCACACAGAGGTCTCTTCGAATTCTCTAGCAGAGATTATCAATGGTTTCTAGTAGTTACACTGCGAGGATCAATATTAGCCCTCCGATTATGCTCAAATTCACTTGCATCGTTGGATTGGCTCCATGTGATCTTGCATTCATTTCGGCATTTCGACATTCAACAATTCTTCATTCGGGTGACCAAGTGTCTCGACACTCCCAGTCGCGATCCCCGAAAAGGAGCTTGGTTGCTCTAGCTCTTTCCTCCATCTCTTGCCGATGTGACCAAGGGCTGTGACCACAACCTTTATTCAACAACTGCATTTGGTAATTTTGTGTTTCGGCACTTCGACACTCCTATGGTTATGTTTCTTGCCTCTCCAAGTCGTGATTCGTGAAACTCCGAAACGGAGTCGGATCAGCGGTCCATAATCTTGTTGTATTGACGGTCCAGATCTTATCGTGAGTTTGCATCTCACGATTCCTGTGATGGAGGTTATCGTCACTCCAAGTCGCAATAGGCGAAGCTCCGAGATGGAGCTTAAATCAACGCTTCAGAATCTTGGTGTATTGACGGTCCAGACCTTATCGTGAGTTCGCATCTCGCGATTCTTGTGATGGAGGGTCTTGTCACTCCAAGTCGCGATAGGCGAAGCTCCAAGATGGAGCTCAGATAGAAGGTTCACGTTCTTGGTGATCCGACGGTCCTGATCTTTTTGCGATCTCGCATCTCATTTTTCCTTAGATGGATGTTCTCGTCACTCCAAGTCGCGATAGGCGAGACTCCGAGATGGAGCTGGATCAATGGTCTAGAACAAACCTCGATCTAACGACTAAGATAGTTTCGCGATTTCACATATCGCGAATTCGAGAGGGTAGGGAACCCCGTTCCTTTGACTTTCCAGTCAGCGACATGACGATATTTTGCCACGTGTCCTATGATTCGACGGTCCAGATTTGATCTTGATTCAATGACTTAGATCATATCGCGATTTCGGCATTCTTGTTGCAAAGTGTTTCGACATTCCAACTTCCGGTATCCGAAACCCCGATAGCCAAAACTCTGAAATGGAGTTGAACCACCGCTTTGATCTTGCACTTTAAAGAACGTGCAAGTTCTTCCTGATCCAACGATGGTCGTACCCTGCACTCGGATCTAACGCCAGAGATCTGTCCTCCATCTTTGCGCTCCTCCTGTCTGGATGCAGATCTGATGGTCATCGAGAATTTTGAATGGGATCCAACGATTAATGTCGCTTCTCTGCCTGAGCTTATGCATCCTCCTTACTTAGAAAAATTTCTAAGTGTCAAAGGCCTCGACCTTTGATCCACCTGAGATCCTGAGTACACTATCTCTCTTGAGCTTTGGAAATGAGTTAACCTCATCCCTGGTGCACACCTACGCATTGCGTGTGACTCTGCGCTAATCCTCCTTAGATTATGTTGTTCCTATTTTTCCATCGATGCACACATTGTTCTTGCCATCAATGACAAGCACACACTATCTGTAAAACATTCCAACAATCTCCCCCTTTGGCATTGATGGCAACAAAGGCACCCCTATTCTTTTCTCCCCCTTTGACATCAATGTCAAAGAAAACACGCTCCCCCTGAGTTGTTGCATTAATTTTAGGAGGTATCAGATATGCAACCAATACTAGACTCCCCCTAACAGGATGAACTCTCTTAGATGTGAGACGGAATAACACCCAGCTTCTGTCTGAGATATTCAAATGGTGTCTTGGCTAGGGGTTTAGTAAAGATGTATGCAAATTGTTATGTAGTGGGAATGTAATTGACCTGAACAATCTGATTGGTGACCTGCTCTCTCAGAAAATGATATTTTATGGGAATATGCTTGGTCTTGGAGTGGAAGATAGGATTTTTAGACACAATGATGGCACTAGTGTTATCACAATGAATTGGGATCGATGCAGTGTACTTTACCTCCAAGTCTGCAAGTGTTTGAATCATCCATAATACTTGAGTGCAACAGGTGGCAGTAGCAATGTACTCTACCTCTGTGGTTGATAAAGAAATGAAACCTTGCTTTTTACTAAGCCAAGCTACTAAGGAGTCACCCAGAAAGAATTCTCCTCCACTGGTGCTTTTTCTCTCATCAACACAGTTTGCCCAATCTGAATCTGAATAAGCATTCAGTTGAAGATTTTGATTTTTGGGATACCACAGACCATAAGTCATTGTTTCTTTCAAATACCTGAATATCCTTTTGACAGCTTGAAAATGAATCTGTTTAGGTGCAACCTAATATCTTCCTACCATTCCTACAACATGCATTATGTCTGGGCGAGATGTTGTGATGTACAGCAGGTTGCCTATCATTGATCCATATAAGCTTTGATCAACATCAGGTGAATCATCATCCTTGCTTAATTTACATCCAGTTACCATAGGTGTACCCACGGGTTTAGAATCTTCCATTTGAAACCTTTTCAGCATTTCTCTTATATATTTTTCTTGAGAAATGAACATCCCTTTGGATCTCTGAGTAATTTGCAGACCAAGAAAAAATGGCAGTTCTCCTATCATAGACATTTCAAATTCAGACTCCATGGCAGAAGCAAACCATTGTACCAATGAATCCTTATTACATCCAAAGATGATGTCATCTACATAGACCAATACGATGAGCAAATCATTATCCTCTGTTTTAATATACAGATTGTTGTCATCTATTCCTCTCTTGAACCCTTTGTCTTTGAGATACGTATCCAGTCTGTGATATCAGGCTCGAGGGGCTTGTTTTAAACCATATAAATCTTTCTTCAGCTTGCATACTAAGTCAGGGTTATCAGACAGTTTGAAACCCTCTGGTTGTTCCATATAGATTTCTTCACTTAAATCTCCATTTAGAAAGGCCGACTTGACAGCCATTTGGTAGACTTTAAACCTTTTATGACAAGCATAGGCAAGAAACATTCTGATAGCTTCTAATCTTGCTATAGGCGCAAATGTTTCATCAAAATCCAGTCCTTCTATCTGAGCATAGCCTTTACAGACTAACCTTTCTTTGTTCCTGATAACTTGTCCTTGCTCATTCAACTTATTCTTAAAGATCCATTTGGAGCCAATGACATTTTTACTTTCAGGTCTTTGAACCATCTTCCACGTATTGTTTTTTTTCAATCTGATCAAGTTCTTCATTCATTGCTTTAACCCAGTGGTCATCTTTGTTGGATTCATTAAAATTCTTGGGTTCCATCATGGATATGAAGGCTATATGAGATTGTTCGGTGTTTTTGATTAGATTTCTCCTGGTTTGTACACCTTTGTCTTTTCCTCCAATTATCTGACTTGCAGGATGATTCTTTTGAATGATTCTAGAGGAGGAATTTATAGTTGACTGTTGATTTGAGTTTGTCTGAGTGCCTGAGTCTTCATCTGATTCATAGTCTTCGTTTTCTGATTCTTGGACCTATTCATCTTCAGCTTTAGCTGTGTCTTCTGTAGAAGACTCATTACTGTACACCTCTCTTGCTGGGATTCCTTCATCAATTTTTACATCAATACAATCAACCATTTTATGCAGCCTCTTATTATAGCATCTATATCCTTTACTGTTTGTAGCATACCCTAATAAGATACCTTCATCATCCCTGTCATCATATTTTTCGAGGTTCTCATCATTATTCTTTATGTAGCATTTACTCCCAAAGACTCTGAAGTGTTTGATTGAGGCAGGTCTTCCAAACCATAATTCATAAGGTGTCTTGTCACGTTGTGGTCTAAGGTGGGCTTTGTTAAGCACATGGACTGCTGTGTATATTGCTTCTACCTAATAGGTTTGACCAATGTTCTTCTCATTCATCATTGACCTAGCCATTTCCTGTACTGTTATGTTTTGCCTCTCAACAACTCCATTTTGTTGTGGAGTTCTTGGGATTGTGTATTCTCTTTTGATCCCATGTTCATTGCAGAATTCCTTGAAGTCTCTTGACATAAACTCTCCTCCCCGATCTGATCTTACTGCCTTTAACCTCTTGCCTGTTTGAGTGTCTGTTAAAGCCTTAAATATTTTAAACTTCTCAAATTCTTCAGCTTTTTCTTTGAGAAAGGAAACCCAAGTAAGTCTAGAGTAATCATCGATAATCAGCATGAAGTAGTTTTCTTTCCTTGTGCCTTCCTGTCTTGATGGTCCACATAAATCCATATGAACTAGTTGGAGTGGTTTCTCTATTGAAGTAAATCTCTTGGACTTAAACTGTGTCCTATTTTGCTTCCCTACTTGATAGGGTTTACACATTGAATCTTGGGGCTTTGATATTCTCGGAAGATATTTTACTGCCTCGAGATTTTAGAGTTTGATTAAGTGGTCAAGGTTTAGATGTCCAAGTCTCCTATGCCATAACCATATTTTATCATGTTTTCTTAGATGACATTCTTCTCTATTTTCTTTCAGCACATATACATTATTTTCTGTCCTTATGCCTTTGGCCACTACTTGTCCTGAGTTTACAGACTTTATCTTGCAGTCCTTGGACGTGAACAACACTTCACATCCTCTATCACACATTTGACTTACACTAAGCAGATTATGTTTCAGCCCATCCACAAGTAGAACATCTTGGGCTTTTCCTTTTCCATTACTTAAGCCCACCATCCCTTTGCCCTTTATTTTCCTTGGAGCATCATTTCCAAAGGTTACGTTTCCTGATTTTCTTTCACTTAGAGATAGAAACTTGCCTTTGTCTCCCATCGTGTGTTTGGAGAATCCACTATCTATATACCAAGGGTTCGTTTTTCTTTGAGCGGACAACACTAATCCACACTTGTCACTTTCCTTCTTCTTCCAAAACCTGACATTTTCAGCAAGAGATTTCGAATCTGGTTCATATTCCCTTAAACGACAGTCAATAGATTTATGTCCATAGTTATGACAGATGTAGCATTCAATCTCATTGTTGAACAGGTCAAACTTATTGGTGCAGCGTTGTCTACTCATTGACTGTTGATTATTTCTTGACCTCTTTAGTTGCATGTTCCTGGACTTAATTTGGCAATTGGCAATCAGTGAAGGTTTGTTACTTGGTTGCATCATTTTTTGTTGTGGCAAGTATTTATTCCTTTGAAATCTTAATTGCTCATGTCTAAGTCTTAAGGAGAAATTTATAGCTTTGTGACCAAAGTTAGCACAATAGAAACAATAGCCATAGAAAAATTCTTTGTACCTGGAAAATGGTTGTCTTCTTTGAGCAAATTGATTTCTTCCAGGCTGATGATGTCGTTCAACAGTGAGCACATTACTTCTTTGTTCTACAAATTCAGATCTGGCATCTTTTACCTTACTCGACCTGGGCGGTTGATTGTCTTCCTTTGTTTCTACAGGATTCTTATTGTCATTGGTTGTACTTTTGACAAACTTGATGGGTTCTTCATTTCCTAGATTACCACTGCTTGATCCCTCTCCATACCCCAAGCCAGTTTTCAGGTTTAGATTCCTTTGCTGATTCAGAATGGTGGCCAATCCTCCTGAGGCTTTGATACTTGACAGATTCTGATTATACAAGGCTTGAAACTTCTCCATTTATTTCCTCGTTTTCACTACTTCTTGTTCTAATGCTTCACATCTTGCCTTCTTTTCTGATAGTTGTTGTTTTAGAATCTCTTTGATTTTCTTTGCCTCTTCCAATTCTACTTTTAGTAGGAAAAGGTCTTCATCGGGTTCTTTACTGTCTTTCTCGAACTGTATCAACAATTGTCTTTGCTTTCTGTTCTTGACTCTTAGTCTGTCAATCTCTTCCAGTGCACTGATCAATTCTCCTTCCATGTCAACCACAACTTCTTCTTCATCACTCCCTGTGCATTTATTATCATAATCCTCTTTGGCCATAAGTATGAAGTCATTTAGTTTATCTTCAATAGAGGAGTCATTTTCTTCATCATCTGAAGGATCATCATCATTGTTTACGCACAGACTTTTCTTCTTAAAGTTTTTCTCTTTAAAGAAATTTATGTGTTTGTACTTCTCCTCATCATCACATGTCTGATCCTTTCCTTTGTGCGGACATTTATTTGCAAAATGACCTATCCTACCACAATTGAAACATTTGAAAGGTAGTTTACCTTTGTATTTGCCTGATCCCTTCTATAGTCTCTTCAAAAATTTTGCTTCAATTTCATAGGGCTCATAATCCTCATTCTTGTCTGCTTTAAATGATGCTTCTCTAGAGGTAGGTTTATCTTTAACTATTCTCATTTCATATGCAGTCAATGTTCCTAGCAGTTGATCAAATTCCAAGGTTTTTAGATCATTAAGTTCTTCTATAGCAGAGACCTTCGGGTTGAACCTATCTGGGAGAGTTCTCAAGATTTTATGAACTAAAGAAGGTTCATTAATTGTTTCACCAAGTGCCTTCATTGCATTTACCCTTTCTTCTACTCTCAGAAAGTATTTTCAAATAGTTTCATCTTCCTTCATCTTCATTTCTTCAAACTATATTATGTAGGTTTGAAGCTTTGCATCCTTTACCTTCTCATTACCCTCATAGCTGCTAATGAGTTTGTCCCACATTTCTTTGGCAGTTCCTAGGTGCATAACTTTTACGAATTCTGCTTCTGCAAGCCCACTCAAGATAGCAT
>ML820075.1:31029-54756 GCA_009831015.1 Picea engelmannii | reverse complement strand
CGCTGCCGAGTTGTGGCTTGACGGATTGCTTGTGAGGAGTTGGGTATATCTCAGCTGTGATTGGAGTGGTAGCTCAGCCGTTGAGGCTTGCTGAGACGCTATTCTATCTCTGGTTCTTGTGTGGCCCCTTTGCGGCTCGGGGGCTAAGGGGGAAGAAGAGTACCCCTAGCGTTGGCTGGGAGGTACCGGTGAGCTTTCTACGGTCGGAAAGCGGGACGCGGCACGGAGCGTGGGACGCGGCACGGAGCGCGGGACATCTCCGAAGCGGGCGTGTGGCCAAGGTATGATTTTTATGGGTAAGGTAGAAAGCATTTTATATTCGGCAAATTGTTGTTATTGGTGAGAATATGATGAGATTGTTTGGCATTATATATTGCAATTTCGTTCGGCAATGATATTGTAGAGTTGGTTTATATTTGATTTATGATGTCATGTGTTTTTGCCTTGATATGAATTATGTGACGTGGTTAATTCCTTATTTCTTCATGGAACCAAACTAAAAAGAAAAGAAAAAAATTTCCTATTGTACTTCGCTGGTTAGAGACGTAACGAAGGGGTCGTTACAATCTCCCTGGGGGTTAGACCACTTAGACATGGATGCTACTGGAGGCATCACGCCTCCTCCCCTAGCACCCCGTCATTTGCCTCCGCGGTGTCCTCTAACCATGATTACCTACATGCACACAAGTCAACTCGATCAACAACATTATAATCAATCATTCATATCAATGAAAGCCGTAGCGATCGCAAGTCACAAGTTGAACCCGCTCTGATACCATATGTAACAACCTCCAGTTTAGCTACGACAACCAGCCTCTCAAAACAAGTCCAAATTCTTTTTTGATGGTATGTCGTGCTAAAGTGAGAAAGAGTTGGATCTATGCATCAAGGAATTCCATAACTAGAATGTGATTAACACAAATGATGGGGTGTGTTTTCTTCCACTAATCAAGAACAAACCAGACCAAAAAGATTACCTTACCTCACCATTAAGGAGAATGGTCACCTAACCTAAGCATGAAATGGGATGGGTTGCGTGAACTAATCATTAGAGAGTAAAGACGAACCTTAGCATCGAATAAAGGGTTTCCTCTTACCTAGCACCAACCAATGAAGATTGTACTCCCTATGGAAGAGGGTCGTCCCATTAGCACCTCCCTAATATCGTTGCTTATGAAGAAAAATGCAAGGAATGCCCTTAAATGTATGCATCGGCTATTTGATCCTCATAAATTCCAGAGGAAGAGTCTTCCAAGGGATCATTTACTTCGTCCCAAAATTATTAAAAGGGCAATGAAAAAGCCCAAAAAGAGAAAGCTAAACCACGCAATGATGTATGATTATGCTATTTTATGATGCATGTTGATAGTCATTAGGTCCACCCTATAAGATCACCTCCCTGTTTACTTTTATAGCCTTTAAAAAACAGGGATTCTGAATTATCCCATTTGAAAAAGTAAAGTTATGTCCACTTTAAAATATCGAATAGGAGAGAAGTGTTTGGATTGATTGGTTGTAAGTCAAATTACTTTTTTTTTAATCTGTAAGGAATGAATAGGAGATTGAACTTGTTAGCAGTACATTATGGGAACACTCTTTTTTTAAAAGAAGAGTTTAAGTTGATGAGGGGTTCGGTCAAGAATGGTTTAATACAAATTTAGAGGGGTAGGATAACTATACTTTCATAGATATAATTTTAGTAATCAAATTATTGTTGAAAAGGATTATCACAAACAAAAGCTTCTCCTACATCAATTTGATGGATGACTTAATTCTGATCTTAATAGGTGGTGACATAATAATTAGGGAGATAGAATACATATACCTTCATAAATATAATTTTTATAATCAAATAACTGTCGGGAGGGAACTATCAGAAACAAAGAAGAATTTTACTAACCAAATAACTACGGGGAGGGAACTATCACAAACAGAAGATTTCCGTACATCAGATGGATGGATTAACTGTGAAATTGGTGGGTGGTGACATAATAATTTATAGATTTGAATTTTGAATCAATAAATAAAAAGTGGAGGGCAACGTTGGGAAAAAAACCTACAGATTTAATCATTTTACGTATTGCTTTATGAGGTTATCTAGTTTCATATAATTACCAGAGAGAAGATTGAAGGAAATTATTATTACTATAGGAAAAACTATTTTGATCTGTAACTCCTGACAAGGACTCTTCAGTCTCCATGAATAAATCTTGATGTATTCATACCGCAGACAAAACAATCTCTTTCACCTAGTCTATTCCCTTCTATTTATAATCAATAATATAGATGAACTCAATTGAATAATACAAATGAACTCAATTGAATTCAATTGAATACAGATAAATGCCAAGAGTAAACGTTGTTACATTATATGGCTGCCTCGAGAAAAATTCACTACCCAATAAGCCAACAATTCTCTATCCAGGAGTGTTATCAAGGGGTTATGAGTAACAGGGTGTGAACAGTGCTATCCCTGTGCAAACATTGAACACTGTGGTAGGTTCCTCATCAAAGCGATCCATACCATGGTGAAGGAGGTGAGAAAATCGTTAAGGATAAGAAACTGTGCACAGAGAAGGGTGAAATCTCATAACAACATTAATCACATATGAAAACCTCAGTCGTTCTATGTAAATAAATTTTTGTAAACAATAAATCATGGTGGTAGCAAATCGGTTGTCTAAAGGCTAAGGTCATTGACATTATTCTAAGAAGGTCCAGACCATTTAAAGTGTTGTCAACAAATATAAATAAGTCGTTGACCAATAGTTGCAATAATGTCAATGCATTTACTCACAGATCAGAACACTAAAATCTATCGTTGTAGCTTTAGGTGATTTGGCACTGGCATCCAATAAATTTATAATCAATGTCATTACATACAGGTTCAAGTCCAGTGGCTGCCATGCAGGCATCGATTCGTCTAACAGAGATTATTACGGTCTAAAATAGAGATAAAAACGCTTCCCAATCATTGAATGCATGCAGACACATAGTCCCACCCACGGTCAATCAAGGTAAATAACATCCAGGTAAGTCCTCAAGGGATCTGCTGGTAAAAATGGTCGTTTAATAAAGAACACAAAAAAAATAAACGCCCTCGGAAAGGCAATCATAGAATTAACCAGTAATTAAGTAATTTAAGTCATTTTTATTTTCCCTCTACACACTAAAATACCTAGATGGGTTCAGGCTACCATAACCTTTAAACTATAACCATTCGACCAAGAAGAGTGTAGGTGAGGACTCCAGGGTGAAAAAGAAAAGCAGTTGAAGATCGAAGCAATGAACAATCAACACAAGAGGGCGCAATACGGTCAACCAACCAAGAACAATCAGGAGGGGTGGATGGCTGACGGAAACTTCCTTCGCTCGCCATCCTCGCACAAAAAAGCAGGGCGTTGAGATCCATAGGTCTTTTAACGCTAAGGTGACGACTGTAGATCAGGCTCCTGGCCGACTGCTCAGGTGAGGACTGGAGAGCTAGGGACGAAATCTATCAACCATGAAGGTCACAATCACACTCAACTAGGTGGTCAAGACATGCGGGAAAATGAAGGCCATAGGAGACAACAACCATCGAGCTAGGCTAAGGAAGGTTCCAATCATCAATAAAAAAAAACATCATTTTACTTTTCCATTAAATGAGCAGATCCAAGCATAAAATATGCAGCATATACTATACAAATGAAAAGAGAGAATCGTTTCATGTTCGCCCGCTCTAAGTGACAACCGCACGCTCTGTGAAACTCTCGCTCGCCGACCTTCGAGACCTCACCGGTACCTCCCAACCAATGCTAGGGGTACTCTTCTTCCCCCTTAGCCCCCTGAGCCGCAAAGGGGCCACACACACTATCTAGAGATCTCGTCTAGCTCCCATCTCACCTCGCAAGGCCGAGCTACCACTCCTCTCCGAGCTGGGTATCCCAACTCCCACAAGTAAATCAGTCAAGTCGATATTTTTGCAGCGTAATGTTACGCAAACAGAAGGTTCCCTTTCATCCTCCTTCCTCCTTCATTATATAGAGTTTCAAACTTCCTTTCTTTCCTAAAATCTCATTTGATTAAAGTTTTTAAAAATAAATTCTTAAAAAATCATCTCTGTACAAGTGTCCCCCATCCCCTACATTCCTCCATAAATTAATTTCTTTAATTAAGTAATTATCTATATTTCCCTCACCCACCTAGAGTTACTCCTAGAATCACTCCTAGGTGTCCCCAAATTCTCTTACATGTTTTAATAGCTTTCCTTTTTATTAAATTGTTAATTCAGTTTAAAAATTAGAAAGCTCTGAAATGGTAGATTCTTTACTAAGTTGACTTTCCACTTTTTCCCTTAAGTTCCCCTTTTTCCCTTTTTATGTTACCTATTTTCCCTAGTTTCCTAATTTTTTTAGTTTCCCTCTTTCCCCTTTTACTTAGAACTCAAAAAGGCAGGTGTGAAAATTAACCCTTTCTCCCCTTTTCTTATTTAATTAGCATACTTTAATTTATTAAGGTAATAAAACAATTAATCCCCTTTTTAACTTTTAATCCAACATAATTTTGCTTTTTTATGAATAGATTAAATTTCTTACTCCCTTCATGTTATACCTTTTTATGAATAAATTAAATTTCTTGCTCCCTTCATGTTACAAGATTAACGAAGATCATAATTATTTTTTTGAGTTGTTTTTTTTTATTTTTTCATTATTTTTATTACTATTTTTTTTATAATACAAAATTTTACTACTAGCGTAATTTAGACTTAGGCCTTAAATTTCGTTCTGGGCGAAATTAATTAGGGAAATTGTTTTTTTTTTTTTTAAATATTTAACATGTTATTTGTCTTAGGGCCATCTAGGTTCATCCCTCTATCATCAACAACGCGATGTGCCCTTCAGGATGCACTAGGTGCTCCAAGGGTGCCACTCGCCTCATATGTTCCCTTGCATGACGTGCCCTTCAGGACGCACTATGTGCTCCAAGGGTGCCACTCGCCTCTTGACTGATTTGGTAGACATCAATAACCCCTGGAGTCAACACTCTACCATGTGAACTTGTGGGGGACTAAGGGCTTCTAAGGAATAAGGCCCCCGCCTTATTGCGTGCCCCTTAGAATCATCGTGAGCGATTGTCGCAGTCTGCCCTCACGGCATCATGGGTCCTCTCGAACTAGGTAATCATTAACCTACAGTTCGAGCCATGGTGGAAGTGCTAGTAGGTTGTGGCAGGACTGTTGTCCACACCTCTCCCTCAACATCTATGGTAGTCGTGTGTGGCCCCTTTGCTCCATATGTGAGTCTGGTCGGCAAGCTATCGTCAGCCTACATCATCAACAAATCATTTCAGAACATATCCACATCATACCATCTAGTCAGAGGCACTAATATCACAGTAAAATAATCAAACCCCAATGGCACAATCCCTGACTTGATCCAGAGTCCAAGGGGTTCCATCGATGCCTCTGCATCCTTGAGGTCCAAAACCCTGCACACTCAGTAAAACCGAGTCAATAGCACTTGTCTATGTCAATGTAGTAAAACAACATGTCATCAACCCATAATGCCTCATAATCAAAATCAAAAGTTTTAATAGCATAAAATCTAGATCACTTGCGAGCAAGTGTCCTCAAAGAATAAGTTCACTCAGTGCACCAGAGCGGGATGTTACACCAACGCTGCCTTGTACACGACGTTTGCAGTGTTCGGTATTTTGGGCAGTGAGATTTACAACATTTGCAGTGTTCGATAAATATTGGGGCATAAGTTAAGAATCCTATATTACATACAGTCCACACGCAAAGGGTAGAACATATGATGCACACAATGTGAATGTGAGCATGGTAGAAGCAATAGAGGAAGGGAGTTGTCCAATTATAGGTATAAATGTGAGCATTCTTCTCCCTTGTGCTAACAAAGATCAATTTCATTCCTTTAGAATTATTTTGGTGTGTTAATCCACCATATCAGTTGTAGATTCTCAATAGAACATCATAAGGCCAAGTTAGGAGAAGATAAGCATAAGATCGATCTCATATTTTTTATGGATATGAGAGCTACAATAGCTACAGGTAATATTAGAGGATTATGTCCCAGGCTATCTCATGGAGCTCTCCACCCTCAAATTACCTCTTGTGGGCTACTATCACTTCCTAGAATCATGTTACAAATAGTTTCAATGGTGGAGAGAAAGAAGAGAAAGAAATCACTGCCACAAAATGTGGTTAGAGCAAGTTATGGCCAGGATTACGAGTGTGGCAACGATAATGAGACTTCATTACCCATTGCTTATTGTTAATGTTTCCAATTGTGATAATTGAATACAGTTTTGTAACATATCCAAGAATTTGAAGAAAACTCAGATCCACGTCCTCCTCCACTTCAAACACGTCTTAGAAGATCTATATTAGGGTTCTGGGATTCGAGATGGGGACTTCCCTAGAGTCCAACATGTGTATTTCAAGCAAAGGAAGGGATGCAGATTCAATTTGTATCAAAACTCAAACTTATCAGAGCACTGTCGTCCCAGGATAGAACTGGGTTATGGGGAAGAGAGAACCTTTTACAGGCCTCTGAGACTATGGGAGGAATTGTACGAGTACTTTAACGAGGCGGAGCAATTTATATACATTGTTGGGTGGTTTGTAAATACCAAGATTACGCTTGTGAGGGACAAGGAAAAAATGATCCCTGGTGCAAAAGGTGTGACATTGGGTGAGCTTCTGAAGAAGAAATCTAGGCAGGGAGTTAGAGTATTGTTCCTCATATGGGAGGATAGGACAACCGTGGAATTTCTTAGAAACCATGGACTCATGAAGACCCACTGCGACGAAGGGCTCAAATGTTTCAAGGGAACCAAGGTCTACTGATTTGTGTGTCCCAGACATGCATCCCGTTTGTTGAGTGTTGTTCAGAGTGTGGAGATCGCAGCCGAGTTTACCCATGACCAGAAGACTGTGATCCTTGACGCTAACATCAAAGGATATGGAAATATCCAGGTCATGAATTTCGTGGGAGGAATCGATCTCTGCGATCTGGTGAGTTTTAGATATGATTGTTCTATATATTGTAACCATTAAATAAATTTAGAATATGACATGATTTAGTATAACTAATGTATAGTATGTATAAGTTAGCTATAATAACTAATGTTCTTGTTTCATGATTTATTGAAACCATTAAATAAATTTTGAATATGCCTTACCTTGCAACTAAAGGTGAATTTTGGAAGGTGAATTTTAATTTTAACTGGTCCTATTTCTGGGTGGTCCAGATGTTAATACATGAAAAATTTGTAAACATAGTGGTTAGAAACTATATTTAGAAGCTGCAATGTGTTTATCAAGGAATATTGATATTAACAAACTGATATTATACAAGATACTTCATATTAAATATTAAATTGTGTATAATGTCTAATGCAGTTGTCAAATTCAAAAAAAAATAAAAATGGCTTACCTTATATTCTTACGCAATTATGTAGATGAACAAACAAAATAGCAAATAAACAGACTGGATGATCTTCAAATTGATCGAATGGATGATTTTAAAATTGATCGAGAGAGATTGAAAGGAATGCAAAAGCTCAGAAGAATAAAGGTTCCATAAAGAAGACAAAACATCGATAATGTAAAGGGAAATTGTCCATTGAAAAATGTAAAGGGACATTGTCCATTGAACAATTTGTATATCACATCACCAACTTATTAATGATTAGATCACATGACCGAATTATTAATGGAATGGTTGCGTAAACCAACTTGTTTTCTATTGTTGATTGTGTGCTACCATGACTTGCCTTAATTGTTGCATCAAAGAAGTTAATGTATCTCACCTAATAATGTAATGTACCCAATAGAAGTTATTAGAATGTGAGCAATGCCCAACCACGGAGGACCAACAACTAGTCAATAATCTCACCTAATACACGGAAGGTTCCTAGATTTGGATGATACACTTGTCATGTATCCATAATAAGCTATGGACAGACAACAAAAAAGTGAGAGAGAAGTCCCCTTAAAAGAACGCCTTAGGCGTACTAATAAATATTTAGAGGGTAAAAGAATTAAATAAAAAAGTAGTTGAAAGTTAAAATAGTTATTTTATTATTATTATGATTGATTTTATTATATATATCAGTCTCTCTTCCTTCGTTGCCTTAGATTTTCGCTATTGCTCAGATATGTCAATGAGTACTTTCCAAATCACCTTTCACAAGATAGATATTCAATGTGTTCAATAGGTTCTATTGAGAGTCTTTTGATCTCTCAGTTATACTTCCCAAGTGTCTTCCTTTAGGGGCTACCTTCTAACTATTTTACCCCTAATGTATCTCAGAGAAGTATCCCACAAAAACAAAATTCTCAATCAGCAACACAAAAACAAAATAAGTCGTCGGTGAATTATTATGATGACGGAGGAGATCAAACCCCGCCTAAGGGAGATTTGGAAAGACCTCACAAGCTTCCCGTAACAAGTAAAAGAAAAAGGTAACCCAATCAACAAGAAGTAGAGGAAGTCATACCTGAAAACAAAGTTCTTATTGAAGACATGGATTTGAATGCCAATATTGAAGATATAAAATCTCATGATGAAGAAAAAAGTCTTCAAGCAAGTCGGGAAGTTGTAGCTGAATTAGAAACACAGGAACTAGTGTTCTTCGAAGAAGAAGCTTTGACTGTGCATAATGATCTGTATGATAAAGATTCAAATAAATTAATATTTGAAAGAATACATTCAAAAAATAAAAAAGGTCCAAGGAAAATTTAATGTAGAACTATATCTCAACAAGGTAGCACCTTGTAGAATTGCACGTATAAATGAAGTTACAGGAGAATCCCTTAAAGTGTTTGTTGATGAGATGGAAAATGAAAATTTGATTCTGAAAAATTGAAACAACTTGAGAATTCCTTGATGTCACCACCCATATTTGCAAGCCTGATTGTCATTGTTCATCCTTGGAGGAACTTTGATGGAACCCCAAAGTCAAGTTCAAAATTAAGAGGGACATAAAGCTTGATTGGTGTATTCAAAAGGTATGTTGGGGAGAACATAAAGAAAATAATGCCTCTCATTCTTGAGGCATGAGAATTGGTGAATAACTTTGTTTCTTTGGGATCTAGACTTACAAATCTAAGACAATATCTCGAGGCCAATCTCGAGAATGATGAGGGTTTTAATAAAGTTATTACATTTGTTCTAAAATTTTCAGGCATGAGTGAACTAAAAATAAAGGAAGAATATTTACCTTCCCCCACTCGTATTAAAAAAATAAAATCTTGTTGGATTAAAAGAATAAAAACTTTAAAAAAAATATTTGTTGATTGTGACACTTTAAGTGTAAAAAAATGGGAGTTATATTTGAAATTTGAGAGTTATATTTGAAATTGATTGAGTTAGACTCGGTAGGAACTACCAGAGAAGTTCAAGACGTGAAATTAATTTTAAATTTTATGCTTATGACAAAAGAACAATTTGAATAATATATTGATATATTGAAGGTTGTGTCAGCAGAGAAATTAATAGTTTGACCAAGTACACAACAAGAATTTGAAATTTGGCTACTTAGCTATGTGAACAAAAACAAATATATTGAAGACACAATGCACCAACTTTCAATTGACTTTAGAGATATTGAAATAACATTATTCAAAATTAAAATCAGGCAAGAGATACTTGTCATTCCTATGAGGGATTACATTCATAATTGGTTAAAGCAATCTTCAAGAAAAATAAACGAAGAATATCAAGTAGATGTGGTTGGTACTAGTCATGTAACTGTAACAAAAGAGAATACAAAAGGAACATCGACCACCAGATAGGGAGTGAGATAAATCCACCACAGTGAGTAAACTGATCACATCCTTCTCTATTCTTTTTCTCTTCTCGATTCAGGAATCATCCAGTTGCGTCTTGTCATTCTTGAGAAAACATAACTGATTTCCGATCGTTTCTCTCCATCTTCTTTTAAGTTTCAACCCTGTTCCATTTTCATTTTTATGGTCCACAGGAGCCCAATCCTAGTCCATTTTGGATGAATGCAGTTTTTATTTTCAGACTATCAAAGACTATTATTATTTTTTTGAAAATCCCATAGAACTATTTCGGGGTTCAAATTTAATGATATCTTGAACTTTGAGTTTTTTTAGCATAAGATATTTAAATTTTGGCTATCATATTCTCTTTTATTTTAAATGAAAAACTCTTTTAAATTTCTCTCAATTGTGGACCTTTGTTTTTCCTTCTCATTAATGTGATTGAAATTATGATACTGTGATGGATGTGAGAATCATATTATTTTTCCTGTAATTGTTATTTATTTCTATACAATATTTCTACATCTATTGTATTTTGGTCTTTAAAAATTCTCGGTCCTCTTCTCATGAATTTTTTTTTAATATATATTATTTTTCAATATGCAATATTTTGCATTTTCATTGAATGATAAATATTGGGGTTTTCTATTTAGTATTCTCCCATTTTGATACCTTGGTTCGAAGATATCAATATTTATCTTTAATAAAATACAGAGGAGTACCACCTCTATAAAAATGTAGGGATATATTTTATCCTCGTGACGTTGTTGTTTGGAGATTAACTGATATAAACATCAACAAGTTCGCATATACATCGCTCGGCCACAACCATACATTATATCTACATTAAGCATTAATTAAATTGGGGATTATAGTGGGGATGTTACATGATGCATTTAAACACTTGAATACACACAACGTTTACAACTATTGAGGCACTTAATCATTCACTTTGTATACCAACAAACTCTACAAACATTAAGACATTTAATAAATTATTTTGCAAACAAGCACTAAAGCTATGACATCATTTAATAAAACTCCTTACATGCATACAAACCTATAGCCATTGAGGCGTTTAATCAAACACTTTGCATGCAAATAAACCTATAGTCATTGATGCATTTAATCAAACAATTTGCATGCAAATAAACCTACATCCATTGAGGTGTTTTATCAAACACTTTGCATGCAAAAAAAACCTACATCCATATCCTTACCACAAATTAGTTTTGAAAATAGAGAATAACTAACATCTTCCCTTAACCGACAATAATACAATTCCCATAGAGCGTAAGCAAAATCTGGAAATTGCCCAGATCAATGATTTAGCTTCAAAAAACATGATTTGTGAACTCAAAATGGGGGTGATAGGTTCTTTTGCTACATATACGCCTTGTGTTTTTGTTGAACTAAAACAAAAACATTCCAAAACCTGATTTATTTAAATCATAGTTAAATTATTTCTCTAAAATATGTTTACATAACTAGTCTAATATATGGCACACACAATAACACCTATAGTCACCAACAAGCTTCAAAAACAACACAATAAGACATATGCATGCTAAATATAATGTCTATGATCAACATAAATAAAAATAATTAAATCATTAATCAAATTTCCTAAACCCTCTTGTAGGCCCTCCTTTGACTTCTACTTCTATGAAGAAATCTATAGAACGAGGAAAATAAATAGAAGAAGTAAGAGAGAATAATTTTATCTTCACCAATATATCCTTTTCCTTTAACCCTGCATAAGATTTCTTCCACAATGCCATACAACTGTATGGATTCATGAAATGTTAGTTAAGATAAATTCTACCCAAAACTCTATAATTAACCTAGATGTAGACATATTCAGCTGGTAATTTTTTAGTAATTAGAAATCATTCACAATTCATGAAATAGCACAAGATATCAAAATTATAAATAAACTAAAGTTTTGTATAAAACCAATTGATTATCTGTATGTAGCATCCATAGACAAATTCTGCAGCAGCTCCAACCTAAAACCAAATGATTAGATCTCTGCAACAACTATAGAAAAAAATTGCAGCAACTCCAACCTGAAAACAACTCATTAGCTCAATGCAGTAGTTGTATACAAACTTTGTAGCATCTCCACTAGTCAACTCAAAATACCAACCGGTTCACCACCCAACCTTATCCAGGGAAAAATTATCCCCTTGGAACCCCCAAGATATAAGAGCTCAAAAAGAGTTCCCAAAGGTAGCAATAACGAGATAAAAGAAAAATTAAGGAAGAGTGATTAATGAATATAATCACACTCTTCCTACTGACACTACTCAGATCTTACTCATCCAATACAAGCTAACCTAGATATGTAATTTAGAGTTTCCAGAATCATGTTGGTAACATCTACTTACTTCCTTAGGTTCATCCCCCATACCATGAGGGTCCTATATTTATAGTCCTTGAGAGGGGTGACACCTCGCCCTTCCATGCCAAATTAGTTATTTTATTCCTTTTTTTTTAATTAGAATATTTTGTATTATTCATCATCCCTCCACCAAGGTAGCATTCACACAATTTTTTCTTTTTAATTGAATATTTAATTACCCTAATATTCATCACACCCATGTGTCACTTTTACAAAAAAAATTAATATTCTTTCTTTTAAAATTAACTATTTCACATTTTTTTTATTAAAAAATAATTAAAATCAAAATCCCCTCAAAAGTGGGTAAATTTGGAATTAAATTAATCCAAGGTTTAACCTAGGTTGGCTTACTTGGTTGATTTACACCCCTAAGTGGTGATGTTCTATTGGAGAATATGGATTTTTCACTCCTATGGCATGTCTCTCTAGACTTATTAGGACTTCACATCATTTCCTTGTACCTAGGACTCCATGCCCTAGTAGATCGAGGACTCCACACCCTAATCTATTCCATATATCCAAGACTCCATGTCTTGATCTATCTCTCGTATGATTTTATATATTATGTATTTTACAGTGCAAGAACATGTCATTTTTATTGGGTAAAACTCATTTCTATCGAAATCTCGTCCCAGTTATCACACTATAAAAGGGACAGAAAATTCTTTATGGCCTCATATCCGATATTTGTTATTGTGCAGTGTTGTCAATTCCCAAACTTAACCATAAGTAAGAGGGTGAATTGTGAAACAAATCCAAATACCTTTTGGTATCATGCACTATGGAGACATAAGACCCCTCTATTTTTCTATTAAGTTTATAATAATTTTGTTTCAGTCTTCAAAGATTGTTGTTGGGGGAAAACACTTCAAGGATATCTCACCAAGCTACCATATTTTTAGAGAAAAAGGGAACAATAGAACAAATGGAGAATCCTAGTGTCATAAGGATATTTTGCTCTAAAGAGAATCCTTCTTTTCTCCCATATCATGTATCTGACAAACTATGTATTATAGAGGTGGAAAGGCAATATAACTTCTCACTACATATTTTCCATGAAAAAAGGAAAAAGCAATTTATTCCCCTGCCATGGAAGATTGGAGAGTTCATGTTCATAAATATAAATATAAATTGACGAATTTGCAAATCATTTCAACGATGTGAATTTAAAGTATGTTGAAAATATTAAAGGTTTTGATCTGAACAAAATCATTGTGGGACATATGCTTTCAGTGGGTTTTAGTAACTCTTTCATTCAAACTATCTTGAATGAAGAAGAAGAAGAAAGTAACAACCAAAGCACTCATGTACACGATGTTGGCGATCTAGAAAAATTACTTAGTAGTAATGATATTTATAAGCAAAGGAGAAAAGGTCCCAGTGAAAGAAGTGTTCAATATCTAATTGTTACTCCCAATAATACTACATCCAGGAGCAATGCTCCAATGGCCCACCCAATTAAAAAGGTTGCCAACAGTAGTTCCTGTGGAGGGGGAGAGAATAATCCTCCCCCTGCGAAAATTGAGAGTTCACACAAGCTCCCCATGAGAAAGAAAGGAAAAATTTAGTGCAAGAGGAAGAAGAAAATCTTATAGAAAATGACATACAAATATTTTCTTTGGAGGATATGGAATTTAGAAGTAGATGTTGAGAAAATATTTCCTGCAATAGAATGATGATATTGAGAGGGGAGTGAATCGGTATCAAGTATAATTTAAAAAAAAAAATCAACTTATACTTCAACCAGATTACACATTCGATTATATCTAATGAGAAATGAACAATAGTAGAAGAGTTACACCAATACACCACAATACAACATGCACAATGTATGGGAAATAATCAATAGTTATTGTTCAAGGGAAGTAATGACTTCCAAAGGTCGCTACAGCTTCCAAATATAATGGGAGGGATAAACCTCCAAAAGGAAAATGCAATACTCCAATATCAAGAGAGGGTTGACCTCTCCATCCTTGCCCCTTCCTTCCACACAAGAATATATGAGAGATAATAAAACTTTAAATTAAATTATCACCATCAACCAACCATCACATGGAACCTGATAATGCTTCCTGAGACTTCTTCAACTTCTACAATTCTTCACTTCTTGGAATACTCTGATCCTGTAGATAATATTACTCAATCTATTCTCAGAAACTCCTCCAAGTTTCACTCCTTGAATTCTCCCAGAAAAGGAGTTATAGAGAAAATGGTAAACCTTATTCAATTCTGGTTTATTCAGGAGAGCGAACGTGTACAATATGCCCCGCACTCAATATGTAACATAAGATTCTGAAATTTGTACACAAGAAACTATCGCTGGTACTCTTTCCAATGCAATTGGTCTCACTTCATTTGGATTCTCTATGAAGACATTAGGATTGTTTTACCCGGAACACATGTTTATGACTAGCTTCAGGACTAGTCAAAAACCCTATCTTCCACAGAGTGTATCTCCAAAATTATAGCGAATAAAGAGATGAAAATTTTACCACAAGTACCTAGATATGTCTTCTCAATAGCATACAAATTTCACCATATGAATCATTCTAGAAACAAATCTATAGTGAAAATGGTAAGATGACCTATAAATAACATACCTTAGAACACATCACCAAAAGACTTCATCTTCCCTTGAAATTCGGCCTTTTTTACTTCAGATTTCCTCTGAAATTCGACTTATATCTCCTTCTTCGTTAACAAACTTGTGTGTGCTAAAATAGGAATGTATAATGATATGTATTGATACCCTTTATGTCACTTCATTTTAACATTAGGGCCGACATGTAGTTTTTGCTTCAATTCACATTGTCATCTTCAAAAAATCATTTCTCCTCAATCGTGAGGATTTACGTGACGTGCCACATACCATCGGAAACAGCATGATGTATACTATCCATCCATGGGTGTTGTACCTGCATGTCTAATTTCCTTCATGTCTATCTACTTCGATCAATTGTTGGGTCCAAAATCCAATGGCTAGGGTTGACACCAATGACTAGGGTTGACATCAATGAAAAAAAGCAATCTTCCGACATAGAAGAACCAGAAAATATGGCTCGACAAAATTCTTTTTTGGAATTCGTTGGAAATGAGACATTTAGTGAAAAAGAATCCTTCAATTTTCATAGTTTTTTTTTTTTATAAAGAGTAAAAATTTGATTGTAGAAATAAGTGACCAAAAGAATAAAAAGGGAAAGTATCGCTCAGAGGTCGACCTGAAGGATATGCGACCATACCAAATTTTGAAAATCCATAGGGAAATTGGGGATGCTCTTGATGACTCTATTGATGGTTTAGAAGCTGAAAATGCCAAATTAAAGGAGAGGATCAGAGAATTGGAAACTGCTTTGATGCATCTTGCAATCGTGGAAATTCCTTTGACAATGGTTAAACCAACTACACTCGGTATTAAATTAAAAGGATCTTCTAGTTTTCTCACAGCAATCCAAATTTATGTAGAGAAACAAATTAAAAAGAGAATGTCATTGATAATAGAAGCATGGGAGGTATCAAAAAATATCATTTATTTTGGTTCAAGTGCACATGCTTTTCATGAGTATCTCCAAGCTAATTTAAAGAAAGAAGAAGGATTCTACATAGATGTTGTTTTTCCATTTGGGATAAAATTCTCAAACATGACACAATTGAAAAGGAGAGAAGAGGATATGTTTTCTCCAAGTCGAATTGAACGTCTGAATGCATGTTGGAAAGAAAAGATCAAGAATTTGAATAACATTGTTCAAGCATGCAACAAAGCCATCGTAAAAAGAGAAGAATTATTCAAAAGACTCATAGAGATAGATCTGGCAGGAAGCACTAATGAGGTACAAGATCCTAAGTTAATTCTCAATTCAATGTTTATGACAAAAAAATAATTTGATGAACAAGTGGAGATATTAAAGGGACTATCGGCTGAGAAATTTTATGGAATAATTGAATTTAATGAAGAAGAAATAGATAATTGGTTGGTTGATTATTCTATAAAAAATCAAGATATTGAGGAGGCAATACATGGCATTTCTCATGACTTAAGAGATTTGGAAGATGAATTATTTAATATCAAAATCAGGCATGAAATAAATGTTGCACCAATGAAAAATTACATTGAAGATTGGTTTAAAAAGGAAATTGATAAATTAACTAAAGAAGCCCAAGAAGAAACACTTGAGACGGTTCCTATAATCGTCAATGAGGAAAATAAAAGGACAACAACAAGAAAGTAAATGAGAAAGAGACCATTATAGTAATGTTATGCTGATTACATCTTGTTTTCTTTATCATTTTTTCATCCAGTTACTCCACTTCTTTGACTAGAAAGGTTTAACCGAAATCTGATAACTCCTTCATGTCTTCTTTCTAGGTCTTGCTACTCTATCATCGCCCACCATCTTCTCTCCATAGCTTACTTCTTGTTTATATTTGTTTTATGGTTCGCGGGAGCCACAATCCTAGTCCTAAGGAAAAACGCATTTAAATTTCAAAGCTTTGTAATAGACTTTATATTTCTCAGAAATCCCAAGAGAACTATTTCAGGATCAGTTTTGACGGTTTTTTATAACTCTGAGTTTTGAGTATAAAATATTTGAGATTGATCTATCATTTTCTTTATTTGAGCTCCACATGTGTTTACTCTATTAAAGTTCTCTTATGCGTGCAGATCTTTTTCTTTTATTTTTATGTGATCAGAAATATTTAGTTTAACTATGATGGATGTGAAGAAATTTTTCTTATCTTTTTCAAATATGTGATGTGTGAGGTTCCTGGTCATCTCTCAGGAACTCTCTTTAAAAAAAAACATTTTATTTTTCTGCAACCTTTGTATTTCTTTGAATATCATGGCGGAATTTCTCAAAGTCCTATATTATTTTGAAAATCTAGAATTCCAAGAATATCTTGAAATGGAGAGGAGCACCACCTCTATAAAAATGCAGGGGGATTTTTATCCCCGTGAGGTTGTCATTTTGTTCCTAACGGATTCAAGCATCAACAAAGTCTTGCCTTATAATTGTCTATTGTTTCTTCTGGATTATACTTGATTCGGTAAACCCACTTACATACTATGGGTTTAACATCTAGAGGACAATAAACAAGTTTCCAAGTCCCATTTTCAATCACTGCTTTATATTCATCAACCATTGCTTTTTCCGTTCTTCATGTTTTCCTGCGTCTTTGAAAGTTGATGGATCAGCAAAATCATTTGATACTAAGGAAAAAATTTCTTCATCTTTGTTTGAACTTATTGTACCTGTCATATTTTGTTCATCGGGTCTAACATCTTTCAAATTTTGAATATCCCACTTAGGGAGTTGATGTTGACTTGTTTGGGGATCTGAATTATCACCATTATTAAAAATATGATTGGTAAAAACAAAATATCTCCTTTCCTCTGAAGTATCCAGAGGTGGATTTTCATTATCTAATGAACTACTTGATGAATATTCAGATGAACTTTGGGATAAGGAAGAAGGTAAACTTGATGAAAATTTTTATGTTCTGAAGAAGTCCAATCAATTTCAAACCAACGTTGTTGGCTTGGTTGATTGTGCATCCTGATTTTCTCTTTTTCGACTTGATTGTCCAATATTTCAAGAAGGATTTATATTTCTACAACACTCTTGCTTTCTGCTTCATCAAAGATAACATCTCTACTTACAAGAAATTTTCATTGGCTAAAAGGCAATATCCCTTCTTCTCATCGGAATATTCAAGCAAGATACATTTCACACTTTGTGAATCTAACTTAGTTCACTTTTATTTAGGAACTAATGCATAACATACTGAACCAAAAAATTGAAGATGTTTGATTCAAGGCTTGAATCTACACCATGCTTCATATGGTGTGATCCCATCCAAAGAAGCAGTGGGAGATTAGTTCCTTTTTGACATCAATGACAAAAAGCAATCTTCCAACATAGAACAACCAGAAAATATGGCTCAACAAAATTCGTTTTGGAAGTCATTGGAAATTAAACATTTAGTGACGAAGAATCCTTCAATTTTCATAGTTTTGTTTTTGATAAAGAGTCTAAAAAGTTGATTGGAGAAATAAGTGACCAGAAGAATAAAAAGGGAAAGTCTCACTTAGAGGTCGACCTGAAGGATATGCGACCGTCCCAAATTTCCAAAATCCATAGGGAAATCAAGGATGTGCTTGACGACTCTATTGATGGTTTAGAAGCTAAAAATTCCAAATTAAAGGAGAGGATCAAAGAATTGGACACTGCTTTGATGCATCTTGCAATCCTGGCAAGTTCTTTGACAATGGTTAAACCAACTACACTTGGTATCAAATTAAAAGGATCTTCTATTTTTCTCCCAGTGGTCCGAATTTATGTAGAGAAAAACATGAAAAAGAGAATGGCATTGATAATAGAAGCATGGGAGGTATCAAAAAATATTTTTTCTTTTGGTTCAAGGGCACATGATTTTCATGAGTGTCTCCAAGTTGATTTAAAGAAATAAGAAGGATTCTACACAGATGTTTTTTTTTCCATTTGGGATAAAAGTATCAAACATGACAAAATTGAAAAGGAGAGAAGAGGATTTGCCTTCTCACGGTCGAATTAAATGGTTGAATGCATGTTGGAAAGAAAAGATCAAGAATTTGAATAACAATGTCCAAGCATGCAACGAAACCATAGTAAAAAGAGAAGAATTATTCAAAAGACTCATAGAGATAGATCTGGCAGGAAGCATTGATGAGGTACAATATCCTAAGTTAATTCTCAATTCAATGTTTATGACAAAGAAACACTTTGATGAACAAGTGGAGATATTAAAGGGATTATCGGCTGAGAAATTTTATGGCATAATTGAATATAATGAAGAAGAGATAGATAATTGGTTGGTTGATTATTCTGTGAAAAATCAATATATTGAGGAGGCAATACATGGCATTTCTCACGACTTAAGATATTTGGAAGGTGAATTATTTAATATCAAAATCAGGCATGAAATAAATGTCGCACCAATGAAAAATTTCATTGAAGATTGGTTTAAAAAGGAAATTGATAAATTAACTAAAGAAGACCAAGAAGCAGCAGTTGAGACGCTTCCTATAACCATCAATGAGGAAAATAAAAGGACAACAACAAGCAAGTAAATGAGAGAGAGATCATCATAGTAATTTTATGTTGATCACATCTTGTTTTCTTTATCATTTTTTCATCCAGTTACTCTGCTTCTTTGACTAGAAAGGTTTAACCGAAATCTAATAACTCCTTCATGTATTTTTCCTAGGTATTGCTACTCTATCATCGCCCACCATCTTCTCTCCATATCTGAATTCTTGTTTATATTTGTTTTATGGTCCACAGTAGCCCCAATTCTAGTCCTAAGGAAAAACGCATTTAAATTTCAAAGCTTTGTAACAGACTTTATATTTCTCAAAAATCCCAAGAGAACTATTTCAGGATCAATTTTGACGGTGTTTTATAACTTTGAGTTTTGAGTATAAAATATTTGAGATTGATCTATTATTTTCTTTATTAAGCTCCATATGTGTTTATTCTATTAAAGTTCTCTTATGCGTGCAGACCATTTTCTTTCATTTGTATGTGATCAGAAATCTTTAGTTTAACTATGATGGATGTGAGGAAATTTTTCTCATCTTTTTCAAATATGTGATGTGTTAGGTTCTTGGTCATCTCTCAGGAACTCTCTTTAAAAAAAAAAAAACATTTTATTTTTCTGCAACCTTTGTATTTCTTTGAATATCATGATGAACTTTCTCAAAGTCCTATATTATTTTGAAAATCTAGAATTCCAAGAATATTTTGAAACAGAGAGAGTACCACCTCTATAAAAACGCAGGGAGATTTGTATCCCATGAGGTTTTCATTTCGATCCTAACGGATTCAAGCGTCAACAAAGTATTGCCTTATAATTGTCTATTGTTTCTTTTGGATTATACTTGATTCAATAAACCCACTTACATCCTATGGGTTTAACATCTGGAGGACAAAAAACAAGTTTCCAAGTCTCATTTTCAATCACTGCTTTATATTCATCAACCATTTCTTTTTTCCGTTCTTCATGTTTTACTCCCTCTTTCAAAGTTGATGGATCAGTGAAATCATTTGATACTAAGGAAAAAATGTCTTCATCTTTGTTTGAACTTCTTGTACATGTCTTGTTTTTTTCATCAGGTCTAACATCTTTCAAAATTTGAATATCCCACTTAGGGAGTTGATGTTGACTCGTTTGTGGATCTGAATTATCACCATTATTAAAAATAGGATTGACAAAAACAAAATATCTATTTTCCTTTGAAGTATCCAGAGGTGGAGTTTCATTATATAATGAACTACTTGATGAATATTTATATGAACTTTGTGATGAAGAAGAAGGTAAACTTGATGAATAATTTTTATGTTCTGAAGAAGTCCAATCAATTTCAAACCAACATTGTTGGCTTGGTTGATTGTGCATCCTAATTTTCTCTTTATCGACTTGATTGTCCAATATTTCAAGAAGGATTTATATTTCTACAACACTCTTGCTTTATGTTTCATCAAAGATAACATCTCGACTTACAAGAAATTTTCCATTGGCTAAAAGACAATATCCCTTCTTCTCATCGGAATATCCAAGCAAGATACATTTCACACTTTGTGAATCTAACTTAGTTCAATTTTCCTTAGGAACTAATGCATAACATATTGAACCAAAAACTTGAAGATGTTTGATTCGAGGCTTAAATATACACCATGATTCATATGGTACGATCCCATCCAAAGAAGCAGTGGGAGATCGATTCCTTAAGTAAATGACAGTATGAACTGCTTCAGCCCAGTATGAGGGACTTAAATTTTTTAAGGTTAACATGGATCTATCCATTCCTAACAAAGTGTTATTCAACCTTTCTATTACTCCATTCTATTGAGGAGTGTATACATTTGTAAGTTTCCTTTTGATTCCCTTTTCATTGTAGAAAGTTTGGAATTCATTGGAAATGAATTCCCCTCCATTATCAGTCTGTAATGTGCCAATATTTTCCTTAGTTTCATTTTCAACCATACATCGAAAAACCTTGAAATTTTCAAAGGTTTTTTACTTTGCTTTTAAAAAATAAACCCAATTCATTCTACTACAATCATCAATAAAGAGTAGAAGATATTCACAACCACCTAGAGAAGTCTCCATGGGTCCACAAAGGTCACTATGAACAAGTTGCAAACATTTGTTTGCATACCATGAACTTGTTGGAAATGTCTCTCTATTTTGTTTCTCGTAAATGCAAGCTTCACATATTGCATTCTCCTTCTTAAAAGTGGGAAGTCCTCTAACCATTCTTTGTTTTTGAAGTTGTGAGAGACTTTCAAAATTCAAATGTTCATGTCAGACATGCCATAACCTTGTTGGTGAAATCATTGAATCGACAACTCCTGCAAAATCTTTCTTCTGAGGAATGATTTTTCCTTTCATCCTAAGAAGCTTGTCATCTTCATATCCTGTCATTACTATCTTAAAATTCTATTTTGTCGAGTTTATTTTCACCAAACCATCATCCATGATGATTTGGTGTCCTACTTGTTGAATCATCACTAAGGAAAACAAATTATTTTTGAATGTTGGTACATACCAAACATTCGATATCATTTTCTCTCCAATTCTAAGAAGAGAAATGATGCAGGGGCATCGTAAGCAGTCAAGCGAGCGTGAAAGCAGAAGTCGGATAGGACAAGCGCTAACACATTTTTCACATTTTGAAAAGCTTTGAAAGATTAAGAAGCGGATATAAATGTAATAGCTGGAGGCGTACCTTTCATTTATGTATGGATGTTGTAAACAGATCGTGAGTGATTTTCTCTCATCTGTTAATGTAAAAGGCATTTAAGCCCAGTTAATGGAAGTAGGTAGGTTTGAATTAATAGATTAGACAGTTATAGAACATAGGAGGGAAAACGGATAAAGACACCCTCATTCTTGTATTATTGTAACATTAGCATAGCACAGAAGAGGAGAGTTGTAGCAGAGAGCTGTAGAGAAGAACCCATGTACAGGAGCTTTGAATTAATATATGAAGCTTTGAGTCAGATTTCATGGTGTTATGATGTTTTTTGTTTATACATGGTGAATGGTGTGCTTACAGTTGTTTTATTCTCTCTGTTATGCATTTGCTTTAATATTGTGTGTATGTATGATTTCATGTTGAATGTTTGAAGTCTGAGAGAGAGAGAGAATGAGTTTCAATTATTTCTCATCCTAAGAGAAGTTCCTGCAAGGAGTGCAGTGAAGTGTCCGCAAGGTGTGCGTTGACAAAGATTCTGAGTTTTATCTCAAAAAGCTCAGGAGAGATACTGTTGTTCTCATTCCAGCAGAAGTGTGGGTGAATCACAGAACTCGTGCAAGGTGTGCGTAGGCTAGTCGAGGCCTTAAACTTATCAACTAAGGTTGAAAGGTAAGGGACTACTGTTTCAAAGGGTGCACAGAGTCAAAGAATCAAATACTTAGAAGTATTTGAAAGATCGCCACAAGGAGTGCGTGAAGGAGTCCTTCTGAGACTCAAGTTTACAAGTAAAAGCTCAGGAGGGTTAATTCCTTTGAAGTGTTCAAAGGGAGACAGAGTCGAAGTCACTTCAGTAGAATATAAGTTCCAGTGGAAGAACTTTGGTTCATTTCACAAAAGCTATCAAGAAGAAACAAGCGGTTGAAATCCTCTGTGGAGAATTCACGAAGTCACGAGGACCATGGGATTCGGAGGCTTGTCCAAAGTCTCGAAAGCCGGGAAGGGGGACAAGTGGTGAGAGTCCATGTCAGATTTAGAAATAATTTGGAGTGGACAGGTGGCGCGTCTTCGTTAATAGGCGGAGTCAAACCTTGTTGACCAATTCGGGGTTTTGGAGGTCGAAGGGATGGGAGCCTTGCATCCTGATTTGCAAAGTCGCAAAGTCCGAAAACTACGTATCGACGAAAAGTTCCATTGGAAGCCAAGATTTGTTGAATATATCAGGATTCAACATTTCGAGTTTCAGAGGTTGTAGAGACAAGAACTCTCGACAATAGAGATCGCGAAACCCGAAATCCCATTTTGACGAAGGGTGCGATCTTACTGAGATCAGGAGACTTGAGTGGTGCTTTGTGTTTGATCACACGGGGCATACTCATAAGGACCTGTGGATACACCATCGTCTGTATAAGGGATTCCCTATGGGGAAAACCAAAGAGTCAATTAGACTCAAGGGTAGATTTAGAACGATCTTGAGTGGACTTTGGCCTAAGGGTTGGGGGTCTGCGTCAAGAAACTCTCACTAAACCTTTTCCATAAGGTGTTTTTGTTGTATCATTAGCCAAAAATATCAAATTTAGTTGACATTCTTGAAATGTCCAAAAGAAGTCACGTCAAAAATTCATATGTTGAGTAGCTCCAGTATCTAAAATCCAAGCACCTTCATAGTAACTTTTAAGAGAATAGTTGGATACTTATAAGGTTGTTGATTCTTAATTTTGAAGTGCAGTGAATACATATTTTGAAGCATCATCCTCTTGATCATTAGCATATTGTTCTGAAATTGATTGTTGC
>ML820074.1:49045-61882 GCA_009831015.1 Picea engelmannii | reverse complement strand
ACACATGGAGCTGAAATACTTTGTCGTAAAAGAAGAAGTTCAGAAACAACGAGTGTCAATTGAACACATAAGCACATTGCTTATGGTTGCAGATCCATTGACAAAAGGATTGCCACCAAAGACATTTAAGGAACATGCTAACATAATAGGAATTGAATGTAGCACATAACAAATGCTACTTTTATGATATGGATCACACAATGATGTTTGTCTTATTTGACACTTTGAGATCTTAATAAAGGTGTTTCTATTTGATAAATCCTATTTTAAAATGTGTACGTACATGTATGAGAATAAATGCATAATAATAGGAATAGTCTCTGACAAGGGACATTATTGTTGGACCTTATGAAATATTTTCTTTACAGACTAATTTAAACAAGTTACTAATGTTGTGGTGCATGAAAGGGACTATGTCTTCTTATTGACATGGAACCGTCACGACTCGCATTACTAGGTTGTTTAATTATAGTATTATGCTGACCAAACTAAAAACCAAGATGAATATGACTTATGGCGCACCTAATGTCTACTCTGTTAAACTCTAACATTAAGTTATCGTATGTGCCAAGTGGGAGAATGTAAGACTAATTTCTTAAATCAGTTTTTGACCCATATGAACAGACGGAACGTGTTGGCAGCCGGATGTGTTGGCAGCCGTTACAGTTCTACGAAACTCTTGGTAATAGTTTTGAAACCGTGTCGAATCTCCTACCTTGATGGACAGGTGGAGTATAATGTTCTTGGGGAAACCAGTCCCCTCCCTGCCTATAAAAGGAACCTTCAAAATACCCATCTGAATGATCTGAAGGCGCATGAGAACAGGGTAAGGGAGAGAAATCGATTTCCAGTCTGTGCAGTGAATTACAACTGAGGTTTTCTGTGCGAGAAGGCTCGTTGTCTTGCTGTTGAGGAGGGTTTCTGTTCTGCAAGAGGAACAAAGCATTTGATTAGCAAAATGGATCCAGGTTCGAATTTATTCCGCTATATTAAGATATAAATCTAACATTGGTATCAGAGCCTGCGTTCTCTTTCCATTAATTTTTTCTTTTTGACAGACTTACTCTGCCTCCCGAAAGATGATTTAGTTACTTAAATCTTCTAACAGTTTGGCCAATGGCATCTCCATAGGCTTACTGTTTATGTATTTTCAGCTGATTAGATTCATCTTTCAAATAAAAGATTATATACTATAACAGAAAGCAGATAATGACTTTTTTGAAAGCTTGAAATGTAGTATCACATATTCCGTGAGATAATTTAAAATAATATGTTCACCTTTGGTTCAATGCATATAGATATATTGAGTTGTGTAGTATTGTAGTATTGAAGAGGACTATTATAGTATTGAAGAGAAATTATAGTTACTGGCAAAATGGCAATTCTGATGGAATTGATAGGGGTTTCCGTAAAACCTATTGTTGGTAAAGCGTTGAGTGCAAAGGATTTGGTACCTGACGGATTCCTCGATGATGAATCGAGGAGGAGAATTAGCGGGCAGAGATGGTATCACCTCGATTTCGGACATGGTATCAACAATCGTTTGTTGTCAGATTCTGAGTTTTATACACCCACCACTCACGATGTAGGCAAGGTATTATCTCTTGAATGGGCAGGGGAGGTGATTTTCCATACTGAACCTTTTATTCGATTCTCGTTTCCCCCGAATCTTCGGCAAATGATTCAAGTAAACAGTAGCAGCAATGCTCCAAGCTTCACGGGTCCATCATTCACAGTTGTAACATTCAACGTACTGACAGATGAATATCCTAGACCAGAGCAGTATCCCAAATGTCCTTTCTTCGTGGTCAGTTGGAAATACCGCCGAGAAAACTTGCTGAAAGAAATATTGCAATGCAACGCTGACATCGTTTGCCTCTAGGAGGTCCAAGTGAACCACTATTATGATTTTTTCTATCGGGAATTGGCCGAGCTAGGGTATGAAGGATTGTTTAAGGGAAAGGACAAAACATGGCTGGCTGGGCCAAATGATGGCTATGCAACGTTTTATAAAAAGAATCAGTTTGACTTGCTAAAACAGTGGTGGATACGTCTTTCCCAATATCATTTTGACAACATTGCCCTTAATGCCATCCTTTCATTAAAAAACACTAGTCAACGTCTGTGCATAGCCAATACCCACATCCATGCAAATCCTAATAACAGTGAAGAAAAGCTAGGGCAGGTTTATTGCTTGCTCAAGGAAATGGAGAAATATGATGTTCCACGTGTAATATGTGGGGGTTTCAATTCCTTGCCTGGAAGCGCCCCCCACTCACTTGTGACCAAAGGCTATGCCCATCCCTCAAACAAGAAATATTTGTATTATGATTCAAAGCAGCTTGCTAAAAGGATTCACCATACACTACCTTTAGCAAGTGCTTATTCTTCCTATTTTCAATGCGATGTTGCACAGGTAGACATCCAGAAGAAGATGAACGGTGAAACAAGGGAGCCCCGTTTCACTAACTTCGTCCATCATTTTAAGGGAACGATGAATTTTAAGGGAACGTTGGATCACATATTCTACACTACCCTTAATTTGAAAGTGGTGTCGTTGATGGAGCTGGTCGACAAGGAGGAGGTGAAGGACGGTGCTCTTCCTTCACGTACTCGCTCTTCTGATCATATCACAATTGCGGCAAATCTCAAGTTGCACCGTGCACGAAACTGGAGAGGCCACTACCCCTAATTTGAAAGTGGTGTTGTTGATGGAACTGGTCGACGAGGAGGAGGTGAAAGACGGTGCTCTTCCTTCACGTACTCGCTCTTCTGATCATATCGCAATTGCAGCAAAGTTCAAGCTGCACTGTGCACGAAACTGGAGAGGCCTGTTTGCCTTTGGTTGATGAATTCCACCGAATTATTTAAAGTACACAAAACTGAACCTTTGGTCGAGGATGACTGTAATTTTTTTTTTTTATATAAATTAAGACAGATTTTGGTTTTCATATATAAAGCTCACGTTGATATGAAACTTAAGTCTCTTAAAATATTTTGTTGTATAATATCTAATTAATTTAATTAAAAACATATCACTTAATATTATTATTGCATTAATTATTGATTAATTGATTTAAAAGAAAATAATTTTACTTATTATAGATAATAAAAACTAATATAGTTATTTTGTGAATTGCAAATTATTATTGTTATTTTTTTGATTTCAAATTTTTGTTTATCTAATTCATAAAATATTTATAAACATTTTATAAATTAATTTAGTTGTTCATCTTCTCATCTATCCTGATTAGTCCATACTTTCTATTTAAAATACATGGATGGTTCTGTGTTGATTTTGAGAAGCTCATATTTAAAATATTTTTGGTTTGCTTTAATATATTGCCTCAAATGGCCATGTTGGCTAAGGTCATGCATTCCATGTAATACATTGGTGTACTAATGTGTGTGGATAGAAATACCCTATTTATCCAACAAAAGTTGTGAGAAGTTTTAGACCTTAGTAAATTTCTATTGCCTCTCCCTCATTGTTGGCGGCTTCACCATTGCCCCATGTATATCTAATTCCCTAATGTTTCCCTTAAGTAAACATCACCCCAATTGCACCTGCTTCTCTTGGCTCAACAATTTTGTTGAGTTTAGAATCACATTTGAAAATATCTTTCTTGATATTTCGTCATATTCACATTTAGGCATGTTACACTCCCCTTTCTCTCCACCAACACAAAAAATTGATTCATTTCATCATTAATCCTGCAAGTGGTCATATTCCATATTCATGAAGCTTTATAGTATGAGCATTATTCGACTTAAAAAAACAAGAGTCTATGTTACTTTAACATAACTCTTTGATTAAAAAAAAAAATCCACAAAATTATCAATTTCTACACATTTATCTTATTCCTAATATTAATTTGAAGTACTAGTATGGAATTCAGATAATTAACATTCCAAAAATAAATGTTTTTCCCCTCCGAAGAAGTCCTCATCGTGCACACATATTCATTTAATTTCATTTTTCTATATGCCATGATGTGTTTTAGCATTTTTCTTAAAAATTTAATGGAACGTGATTCAATATTATTCAATATTATCAGGTAAAAACGTGAAGTTGGGAAATAAGTTTTTGAGAATTGGGTGTTTTCCGGTTATAGTTTCCAATTTGGGTGCTTAATTTCGACCCTTTGGTGTTGTCGAGATACAAAATATAGTTTACTTCCTTACGTTATCCACAAATGAACTAAAGCGACACCTTTCTCATATGCTTGGCATCATAGGAGATGCACACTAGTTCCTTTGGTGCACATTCTCTCTCTAAACCCTCGCCTAACAGTAAAAAGCAACAACACAAGATTCTTCTCTCACTCGTTTTAGCAAAAATGAAAATCAATGTTACACAAGAAAAATAGATAATGCAAGATTCACAAAAATTCATCATATGTATTAGTGGATTGTATCCCTTCTTAAACAATCAAGGTGATATTCTACAAACGGTAAATGTTCCTTTATTCTTCTTCATTTCTCTGCACAATCAGACTGGCAAGAGAAATTTCCCACAGCGTTTACTGAGACAACTAACTATTCACTAAAATAGACATCACCATTATTTACTTAGACTGGTGAATAATTTATTATAATAAAAGACTGATTGACTTCGCCTTCTCGCCTTTCTTCCTGTGGATGACTTGTACTTGGTTTTGGACTTCCTAAGGAAGGTTGACATCCTTCCTTATTGGTCCAATTATTCCCTGTTTAGATCCGGAAGCATCCCTCCTTCCGCCACCAACGGAGGGAACTTTTGTTGCACTGTCCCGACTGTCATCCACTTGTCCTGTCTCTAGAGTTTTTCATTGTTGACAGACTAGGTATGAAATAGGATGTTGCTTGGCATGATCTTGTGTTGCTTGAAAGGAAGATGCATCTGGAGTGTGTTTCTGTGATAAACTATGAATTCCACTATGGTCAGGTTGTTTCTCTCGATGTTCATGTGTTGATCCCGACGTAGTCCAAATGAGAGGCATCTTTGTAGGCGCCCGATACTAAGATCCAACAGAGAGCTCGAAATGTAAGAAGTATGTGGAAGAGTGAGTGGCCCTATTGTAAGGGTGACACCTCTGCAAATCCAACATCAGGAGGTGGAATTCTTTGGCGTAGTAGCCGTAAGCCACTAGGTGACCTCCCTGTTTACGCATCGCTCTAAGAGAAAATAGAGAGGCAGTATGGGGTAAGGGATAACAATCTTTAATTGTTTATTAGGTGCGGGAATGGTAATCGATAACTAGAGGATGTTCGATAGTGTCTTGGGTAACCGAGAGAGATGATGGAGCATTGGGTCAAGGGCTCAAGAGCGTGGGAGCCTTGACAGAGACTACGAGACATGGCCAAATTTCGGGAGTAGAGGGTGTATTGTGGAAGGTGTCGTATTAGTGATGTTCTCGAGCTGAACATGGTGGGTCAAACAAAGAGAGACATTGTTGGTATTGATAACATGGTGAGTAGCTACGGTATCGGTTTGTGGCAGTGGTGAAGTGATAGAATATGATGTAAGCACATAAGTGTGCCCAAGCTGTTTAAGGTGGTAAGGATGTGTCTTGGCGTGATACACCGCTTGTCGGTTTTGTTTTTAAGGAAGACCGAGAAGGAGATCAACAAAATCTAACGGTGACATGTCCTAGATGACATTTACACGAGAAGGACCGATGGTCAAAGCGACGATGCAACTGCGAGTAATAGTAATGTAAGGAACGCCCTTCTGTACCCATCCAAGCTGATGTGTATGGGGGTGTGGGGTGGGGGGGAGTTGCAGATGTTGGACTAATTCTTGTGATATCAGATTCATTTTACTGTCATTCTCTAGACTGAGAGTGGCGAGTTCATTTTTAATTTGGCAGTTGTGAGTGAATAGGGGAGTGTTATGGCGACCTGGTTCTTGCAGAATCATCAGAATGAGGGCTGGGTCAACTTCGGTGGTGTTGGTGAGAGAGATGAATTCTAGTTTCTCGGGAAAATCAGTGGGTGTGGCCTCTACAAACAACTTGTGATGGGGGTGGCTATTTTTAATTGCTTGACAATCAACATAGTTATGGGATTTGGTCTTGTGAAAATTACACCAAACTACATTTTTGGTCACCGGCGGGGAAGAAGGATAAGGTTGAGAATGAGAAGGAGGTGCGTTATCAACCTGGGTTTGATTTGGCAGTTATCAAATGTGAGGAGACACCTTTCTTTCTATGGAGAAGGCCTGTAAGAAATCCTTGTCCAGATAAGCGCCGACAAAAATATGTACCTCCCATCGGAGAGGTAACAATAAACCAGACTTGAAATTAATTATTAATACCTTGCCTGGTTCACTGAAATGCAACTGGATGCATATCTTACAGAAGACATCAATGTATCCTTGAGCTGATTGATTCGAAAGTTGACGGAGTTATAACCACCTGGAAAGAAAATTATGAAGATATCCTGGAGGGTAGAAGGGTTCCCTCAATGTCCAATAGAACGTATCCGACGATGCAATGCGGTCATTTTTCGGGTAAGACAGTGTACTGAGCTCAACGATCAATTCAAACCTTTCCAATTATGTGTCCCACCAGGTTTGTGTTGCTCCTTCTAGTAGACGGATGGATATCTATAATTTGATGGCGTCTTCCACCTTACGTGAGGTCTTGAAGTAAGTGGAGAGGCTACGAATCCAAGAATCGACTGTCTCTGCATTCATTTGGTAGACAAAATTTGGTAACTGAGAATGGGTGTCCAGCTCAATGGTCAGTGGAGGTCTTTGTTTTTGAAGTTGAATCATTTCTTAGAGAGCCAACACCAAGTATGCAACTAGAGTTGATGTGGTTGCATTGGATTCCTCACTGGAGGCCTCTCTTCGAGGCAACATTGTTGGAAGGAACCGAGTATACCCTTAGGAGGGTGTGAGAGTAACCCTGAGAAGGGTGAAATGAAGGGTCTGAGCAAAAGCGTGAGAATAAGTATGAATACCCCCCCAAAAAAATTTAATCCGGTGGACGAAGTTCTTGGTCCCAAGGAAAGAACTTGCTCCATTACCAATTGATCTAATGGTGTGAGGGAATCTTATACCATGAAGACTCGTTTTTCTCTGAATGCACGCTGAGATAGATATGAGTCAGGGACCCTCTCAGTAGACTAAGCGAATTGGAAGAAGGGTGAGAAGGAGAAGTAATGCCATAATAGTTTTCTGATCGTTGTGAGCGTCATTTAGTATTTTATTGTAATAAAGCACTTGTGAGTCTAAGTAAATAATGGCAATGTCTATTTTAGTGAATAGTTAGTTGTCTCAATAAACGCTGCGGGAAATTTCTCTTGCTAATCTGATTGCGCAGAGAGATGAAGAAGAATAAAGCAAAATTTACTGTTTGTAGAATATCGCCTTGATTGTTTAAGAAGGGATACAATCCACTAATACATTTGATGAAGTTTTGTGGATTTGATAGTGTGAGGGTGTCTTATACCATGGAGACTCATTTTTCTTTGAATGGACGCTCTGATAGATATGAGTGAGGGACCCTCTAAGCAGACTAAGCAAATTGGAATATTAGCGCAATAAAGGAAGAAGGAAAACGCTAATTTCTGGATATAGACGCCTTGTATATTCCTTATGTTGTCCACCAATGAACTGAAGGGGTGTATTTCTCAAACGCTTAGCATAATAAGAGATGTGTAGTAGTTCCCTTGGTGTGCATTTTCTCTCTCAATCCTCACATGACAGTAAAAGTGAAAACACAAGATTGTCTCTCGCTCGTCTTAGAAAAAGAGAAAATCAATGTTACACAAGAAAAATAGATAAAGCAAGATTCACAAAACTTCATCAAATGTGTTAGAGGATTGTCTCCCTTCTTAAACAATCAAGGCGATCTTCTACAAACGATAAATTTTTCTTTATTGTTCTTTATTTCTCTACGCAATCGGATTGGAAAGAGAAATTTCCCATAGTGTTTAAGGACACAACTAACTGTTCACTAAAATAAACATCATCATTATTTACTTAGACTGACGAATTCTTTATTACAATAAAATACTGACCGACGCTGAAAACTATAAAAAAACTATCGTAGCATTGCTTCTCCTTCTCTCCTTGCTTGCTAGAGACGAGTTGTACTCTGTTGTGCGCTTCCTAAGGAAGGTTGACATCCTTCCTTATTGTTCCACACATCAACACACACATCCATACCTTTTTATTCGATACAAATGGCGAGGATCCAAACAGATTCCATGTGGAAGTTAAGTGGATAGTGGGTGGGAAAGACCTATAAACTTTGAGACACTGTAACTTATAACCTTAAAATCAAATTTTATCATATTTATAGTCGTTGTAAAGCTCTTAAAGAGTAGAATAGATCTATGATCTCAATATTATGTTTCGAAGGTTGTTTAAGGAGAGGAAATATCAACAACCCACTTCCCTAGGATGCGTAGGGAGTCGAGTGTGTTACAGTTGCCCAGATTAGGGAATATCTATGTTTATGCATTGATGGATTTCTGTGTACTCTGCTAGGGGATAGAGATTATTTCCTTCAAGTCATTTAAGTACGATCTTTCTTCGAAAATAGATTTTTAGATATTAAAATAATAACAATAGTATTTTTTTATCATTGAAGGTTCAAGATAACAAATATCTTATCCTATGTAATTTATTCTTTCTATGTATTCTATGAAGGGATTCAAATTTCTTTCCTTAAAGTGATCCATTAACATTCTAAAAACAATGAAGATTAAAAAAATAAATATTTATCATGAAACGTTCCATGTAATGGATCACTTTCATAGGCAATGATATCTTTAAATGTACACAATGAAGGATGGTAATAGATTTCCTTTGATTCATTGCACTTAGAGCAGCATGATGCACTACAACCGAAGTGGAGCAAAAGTATCACAGCAAAGGATTTGAGCTAAAGATCACGGTGGATCTTTTCTTTTGGATTTATTGAACTTTGGGAATGTCTGTTAAATGTCTTTTGGTTTGGGAAGAGTCATCGGATCCCATGAAGAATGGGGTTCTTGGGAGAAGTCGGTCGAAAAGTTTAGTAGCGACTTATGTTTTGAGCAGGTTAACCCAACTTACTATCCACCACACAAATATTATTTGGAAATGTATGGGGACCGACAATTTCAATAATTTTCAACCGTCTATGTTGTTGAGATCCATAATTTAGTTTTGAGTTCAGTTTTTATGTTCTATTGGGTTTTCCCTAGTTACGAACCCGTTGTGTGCCATGTCCAATGTGACGTCACTTGCCACATCAACAGACACATGCCTACCTTGTCATTTGATACATATGACAAGGATCCACATGGATTGGACATGGAGGTTAAGTTGATAGTGGGCAGGAAATACCTCGAAACTTTAAGAGACTATATAACGTATAACCCTAAACCTATATTTTAACATATTTATAGTTGTTGAAAATCTCTTAAAGACTAGAATAGATCTATGATCTCAAGGTTATGTCTAGAAGGGTGTTTAAGGATAGGAAATATTGACACCCCACTTCCCTAGGATGAAAAGGGGTTCGAGTGCGTTACACTTGCGTAGATTAGCAGATATCTATGTTGATGCAACGATGAATTTATATGTACTCTACTAGAGAATGCAAATTTTTTCCTTCGACTGATTTAAGTATCAGTTTTCTTAAAAAATAATTTTTTAGATTTTAAAATAATAATAGTAATTGTTTATCATTAAAGGTTTAAGATAACAAATAACTTATCCTATATAATTAGTTCTTTCTACGTATTTTACGAAGAGATGTAAATTTGTTTCCTTAAAGTCATCCCACAACTTTCTAAAAACAAAAAAGATTATAAAATTAATCTATATCATGCAAACATAATGGACTCTTAAGTAATGATATCTTTATATCTACTCAATGAAGGACGGAAATTGCTTTCCTTTGGTTCATTTCACTTAGAGAAGCATTATTCAGTACAACCCAAGTGGAAAAAAGGTGCCATGTCGGACAATAAATCCATGTGTCCTTCATGGTCCAAGACAATAAATCACCTATCTTGGTAAATGCTTACAACTCCACCACGAATTGAGCCATATGTTAGGGAATATGTTGGAAATGCATCCAAACAAGACACCCATTAATCTTGAACTAACTCCATATGGTTCTTCCTTTGGRAAAATTACCTAATGAATGTAATATTCTARATGGATTGACCTAACAATTTATTGAACAAGGGAGGGGCATACCAATTATGGATCCGCCTTTTTTATGATACTAAGTGTGTTGTCTTCAGCATTTGATGGCACCACTTCCATAACCCAACCAATTTTAACTAACTAAAATAGGATTATACATAAAAAGTAAACATGACCTCTTGGTTTCACATAAGAATAGCTTTCAAAGAGACCTCAAGGTTCTAACCATTTTGATAATTTATACATTACTATATTTACCCCCATCGAATCAAGCACCTTAAACAATGAACCATATCAAATATTGTTGTTGGGTATGGAAGCCCACAAAATGTTACGATCCCAATCACATGTTACGATCCCAATCACAGGTGCAACACTGCACTCTAAATCAAACTACACATGTGCCTCATATGAATCTCTGACAAATAAGACCACTATGCTGGGAAACTGCACCTCATCCATGAATTGTATCTCATTAGTAACCTTCTAAGCCAATTAAACAAAAAAACATTCATATCATTCTAAACCAATTAAACAAAAAATCATTAAAATTTTAAAATCATGAAAAATATTTAATTTTTTAACTCTTAAATTTAATATATATTAATTTTTTATAAAGTACATTAAAAAAAAAATGTAATTAGATAAAATGAAAATAAATGTTTTAAAAAATAAAAGTAAAAATATATTCCTTTCACTCCCTTTCTTTGGGACCAACAAAAGTTTGTCTATATATACTATAAACATATAGTATTCTTAGCCACATGTCATATTGAAAGACAACCCATGCTTTGCTTCGTACGAAAGATCAGGCCTACGTTGCAAGCAATCTTCATTTTTGTTTGTAGAAACAAAAAGTAAATGCAATTCAATATAAATAAAAGTTAATGGCATTCAATGGAAAGAACAAAAACATTGATCCATATAATATTTCTGTTTACACAGCCCATAGATCCATATTTCTGTTTACAGTGCTGCGAGCTCTATTTTTGTTTATACGTGAGAAGCAGAACGCGAGCTTAACAAGATCTTGTATTCTAGTATTGAAGAGGACTATTATAGTATTGAAGAGAAATTATAGTTACTGGCAAAAATGGAAATTGTGATGGAATTGATAGGGGTTTCCGTAAAACCTATTGTTGGTAAAGCGTTGAGTGCAAAGGATTTGGTACCTAACGGCTTCCTCGATGATGAATCGAAGAGGAGAATTAGCGGGCAGAGATGGTATCACCTCGATTTCGGACTTGGTATCAACAATCGTTTGTTGTTAGAGTCTGAGTTTTATACACGCACCACTCACGATGTAGGCAAGGTATTATCTCTTGAATGGGCAGGGGAGGTGATTTTCCATACTGAACCTGTTATTCGATTCCCGCTTCCCCCAAATCCTCGGCAAATGATTCAAGTAAACAACAACAACAATGCTCCAAGCTTCACGGGTCCATCATTCACAGTTGTAACATTCAACGTGCTGACAGATGAATGTGCTAGACCAGAGTAGTATCCCAACTGTCCTTTCTTCGCGCTCAGTTGGAAATACCGCCGAGAAAACTTGCTGAAAGAAATATTACAGTGCGACGCTGACATCGTTTACCTCCAGGAGGTCCAAGTGAACCACTATTATGATTTTTTCTATCAGGAATTGGCCGAGCTAGGGTATGAAGGATTGTTTAAGGGAAAGGAGAGAACATGGATGGCTGGGCCAAATGATGGCTGTGCAACGTTTTATAAAAAGAATCAGTTTGACTTGGTAAAACAGTGGTGGATACGTCTTTCTCAATATCATTTTCACAACATTGCCCTTAATGCCATTCTTTCATTAAAAAAACACTATTCAACGTCTGTGCATTGCCAATACCCACATCCATGCAAATCCTAATAACAGTGAAGAAAAGCTAGGGCAGGTTTATTGCTTGCTCAAGGAAATGGAGAAATATGATGTTCCAGGTGTAATATGTGGGGATTTCAATTCCTTGCCTGGAAGCGCCCCCCACTCACTTCTGACCAAAGGCTATGCCCATCCCTCAAACAAGAAATATTTGTATTATGATTCAAAGCAACTTGCTAAAAGGATTCACCATACACTACCTTTAGCAAGTGCTTATTCTTCCTATTTTCAATGCGATGTTGCGCATGTAGACATTGAGAAGAAGATGAACGGTGAAACAAGGGAGCCCCGTTTCACTAACTTCGTCCAGAATTTTAAGGGAACGATGAATTTTAAGGGAACGTTGGATTACATATTCTACACTACCCTTAATTTGAAAGTGGTGTCATTGATGGAGCTGGTCGACGAGGAGGAGGTGAAGGACGGTGCTCTTCCTTCACTTACTCGCTCTTCTGATCATATCGCAATTGCAGCAAAGTTCAAGTTGCACTATGCACGGAACTGGAGAGGCCACTACCCCTAATTTGAAAGTGGTGTCGTTGATGGAGCTGGTCGAGGAGGAGGAGGTGAAAGACGGTGCTCTTCCTTCACGTACTCGCTCTTCTGATCATATCGCAATTGCAGCAAAGTTCAAGTTGCACTATGCACGGAACTGGAGAGGCCACTACCCCTAATTTGAAAGTGGTGTCGTTGATGGAGCTGGTCGACGAGGAGGAGGTTAAGGACGGTGCTCTTCCTTCACGTACTCGCTCTTCTGATCATATCGCAATTGCAGCAAAGTTCAAGTTGCACCGTGCACGAAACTGGAGAGGCC
>ML820074.1:28672-46904 GCA_009831015.1 Picea engelmannii | reverse complement strand
AGCAGCAGAAAATGTTGACCAATGGATTTCTCCGGTCAACAATCGTGAGTTGCTGTCAAGTTGGAAGTTTTATACACCCACAATCGAAGATATAGGGAAAGTTTTACTGCTGGAATGTGAGGGGAGTATATTATTCCATACTCGGCCCGTTATTCCATTTCTGCAGGGCCTTCCCCTGCGTCCTCCACAAATGATTAAAGTTAACAGCAATGTTGGGGAACGAGCTGGTAGCTTCATCAGTCCATCAATCACAATTGTAACGTACAATGTGCTCGCTGAAGTGTATGCTACTTCTGAAAAGCATTACCACTGTCCTCCATTGGCGCTTATGTGGGAACATCGCCGCAAAAACTTGGTGAAAGAAATGATACAATACGATGTTGACATCGTTTGCCTCCAGTAGGTCCAAAGCGACCATTTTTACGCATTTTTCAAACCAGAATTGAAGAAACTAGGATATGCTGGATTGTATAAGCAAAAATAGAGAGAATGGTACAACCCAACTGTTGATGGCTATGCTACTTTTTATCGAATGAATCGATTCGATTTGTGGGAATCAAAATGGATCAAATTCAACAATTATGCTAAATCTCTCCCCAGTCGATTTTATAAAGACAACATTGTGCTGAACGTTATCCTTTCTTTCGAGAATAGTAATCAACGTTTGTGCATAGCCAATACTCACATCCATGCAAATCCAAATAACAATGATGTGAAGCTATTCCAGGTTTATTACTTGCTTAAGGAGTTGGAATCACTTGTCCAAAAAAATTGCGGCATTCCACTTGTGATATGCGGAGACTTCAATTCTATACCTGGAAGCGCCGTCCACTCACTTCTTACCGAAGGTTATGTCCATTCGGATCACGAGGATTTGAATTGGTTCATATGGTGAATTGCAGCCTGCTGAGATGTTTCAGCATACACTTCCTTTAGTAACTGCCTATTCTTCCTATTTTCAGTGTGATCTGGAGCAGGCAAAGATCGCGAGGAAAATGAATGATGACACAAGGGAGCCTCACTTCACTTTAGGCTGACTTAGACTAGTGAATGCTTTATTACAATAAAAGACCGACTAACGCTCAGATCAAAAAACTATTATGGCATTACTTCTCCTTCTCGCCTTTCTTCCTGCGGATGACTTGTACTTTGTTGTGCGCTTCCTAAGGAAGGTTGACATTCTTCCTTATTGGTCCAATTCTTCCTTGTTTAGATCCGGAAGCATCCCTCCTTCCGCCACCAACGAAGGGAACTTTTGTTGCACTGTCCCGACTGTCGTCCACTTGTCGTGTCTCTAGAGTTTTTCATTGTTAACAGACTAGGTATGAAATAGGATGTTGGTTGGCACGATCTTGTGTTGCTTCAAAGGAAGATGCGTCTGGAGTGTGTTTCTGTGATAAATTATGAACACCACTATGGCCAGGCTGTTGCTCTTGATGTTCATGTGTTGATCCCGAGGTAGTCCAAATGAGAGGCATCTTTGTAGGTGCCCAATACTAATTCCAACAAAGAGCTCGAAATGTAAAAAGTATGTGGAAGAGTGAGTGGCCCTATTGTAAGGGTGCCACCTCTGCAAATCCAACATCAGGAAGTGGAATTATTTGGCGTAGTAGCCGTAAGTCACTGGGTGACCTCCTTGTCTAGAATAGATCTATGATCTGAAGGTTATATCTAGAAGGGTGTTTAAGGATAGAAAATATCGACACCCCACTTCCCTAGGATGAAAAGGGGTTAGAGTGCGTTACACTTGCATAGATTAGCAGATATCTATGTTGATGCAACGATGAATTTCTATGTAGTCTACTAGAGCATGGAAATTTTTTCCTTCGAGTGATTTAAGTATCAGTTTTCTTAAAAAATAATTTTTTAGATTTTAAAATAATAATAGCAATTGTTTATCATTAAAGGTTTAAGATAACAAATAACTTATCCTATATAATTAGTTCTTTCTACGTATTTTATGAAGAGATGTAAATTTGTTTCCTTAAAGTCATCCCACAACTTTCTAAAAACAAAAAAGATTATAAAATTAATCTATATCATGCAAACATAACAGACTCTTAAGTAATGATATCTTTATATCTACTCAATGAAGGACGGAAATTTCTTTCCTTTGGTTCATTGCACTTAGAGAAGCATTATTCAGTACAACGCAAGTGGAAAAAAAGTGCCATGTCGAAAGGAAACATTATGAACTAAAATGGAAAAAAGTTTGAGGTTAGATGTCTAATAGATAACTATTTTTTAATTGCCATCCTCCAATCTTAAAATCCAAATATCCATCTTAATCGAGATCTTTTAAACAACTAGAAGTTTACATTGTAAACATCTTTCGTTTTCTATGATACCTCTTAGTTCTTAATAGATCCGGGGTTGAGAAAAAAAAAAAATCCATGTGTCCTTCATGGTCCAAGACAATAAATCACCTATCTTGGTAAATGCTTACAACTCCACCAAGAATTGAGCCATATGTTAGGGAATATGTTGGAAATGCATCCAAACAAGACACCCATTAATCTTGAACTAACTCCATATGGTTCTTCCTTTGGAAAAATTACCTAATGAATGTAATATTCTAAATGGATTGACCTAACAATTTATTGAACAAGGGAGGGGCATACCAATTATGGATACGCCTTTTTTATGATACTAAGTGTGTTGTCTTCAGCATTTAATGGCACCACTTCCATAACCCAACCAATTCCATTGACATAGGAAGCAAAGAAACCACCCATATTATAAACATTCATGTCCATATTGTTGGTTTGCATGAATTTTAACTAACTAAATTAGGATTATACATAAAAAGTAAACAGGACCTCTTGGTTTCACATAAGAATAGTTTTCAAAGAGACATCAAGGTTCTAACCATTTTGATAATTTATACATTACTATACTTACCCCCATCGAATCAAACACCTTAAACAATGAACCATATCAAATATTGTTGTTGGGTATGGAAGCCCACAAAATGTTACGATCCCAATCACAGGTGCAACACTGCACTCAAAATCAAACTACACATGTGCCTCATATGAATCTCTGACAAATAAAACAACTATGCTGAGAAACTGCATCTCATCCATGAATTGTATCTCATTAGTAACCTTCTAAGCCAATTAATCAAAAAAAACATTGATATCATTCTAAACCAATTAAACAAAAAATCATTAAAATTTCAAAATCATGAAAAATATTTAATTTTTTAACTCTTAAATTGAATATATATTAATTTTTTTAAAAATACATTGAAAAAATGTAATTAGATAAAATGAAAATTAATGTTTTAAAAAATAAAACTAAAAATATATTCCTTTCACTCCCCTTCTTTGGGACCAACGAAACTTTGTCTATATATACTATAAACATATCGTATTCTTAGCCACGTGTCATATTGAAAGACAGCCCATGCTTTGCTTCGTACGAAAGATCAGGCCGACGTTGCAAGCAATCTTCATTTTTGTTTGTAGAAAGAAAAAGTAAATGCAATTCAATATAAATAAAAGTTAATGGAATTCAACGGAAAGAAAAAAAACACCGATCCATATAATATTTCTGTTTACACAACCCATAGATCCATATTTCTGTTTACAGAGCTGCGAGCTCTATTTTTATTTATACGTGAGAAGCAGAACGCGAGGTTAACAAAATCTTGTATTGTAGTATTGAAGAGGACTATTATAGTATTGAAGAGAAATTATAGTTACTGGCAAAAATGGCATTTGTGATGGAATTGATAGGGGTTTCCATAAAACCTATTGTTGGTAAAGCGTTGAGTGAAAAGGATTTGGTACCTGACGGCTTCCTCGATGATGAATCAAGGAGGAGAATTAGCGGCCAGATATGGTATCACCTCGATTTCGGACATGGTATCAACAATCGTTTGTTGTCAGAGACCGATTTTTATACACCCACCACTCAAGATGTAGGAAAGGTATTATCTCTTGAATGGGCAGGGGAGGTGATTTTCCATACTAAACCTGTTATTCGATTCCCGCTTCCCCCGAATCCTCGGCAAATGATTCAAGTAAACAACAGCAGCAATGCTCCAAGCTTCACGGGTCCATCATTCACAGTTGTAACATTCAACGTGCTGACACATGAATGTGCTAGACCAGAGCAGTATCCCAACTGTCCTTTCTTCGCGCTCAGTTGGAAATACCGCCGAGAAAACTTGCTGAAAGAAATATTACGGTGCGACGCTGACATCGTTTGCCTCCAGGAGGTCCAAGTGAACCACTATTATGATTTTTTCTATCGGGAATTGGCCGAGCTAGGGTATGAAAGATTTTTTAAGGGAAAGGAGAGAACATGGCTTGCTGGGCCAAATGATGGCTGTGCAACGTTTTATAAAAAGAATCAGTTTGACTTGGTAAAACAGTGGTGGAAACGTCTTTCCCGATATCATTTTGACAACATTGCCCTTAATGCCATCGTTTCATTAAAAAACAATAGTCAACGTCTGGGCATAGCTAATACCCACATCCATGCAAATTCTAATAACTGTGAAGAAAAGCTAGGGCAGGTTTATTGCTTGCTCAAGGAAATGGAGAAATATGATGTTCCACCTGTAATATGTGGCGATTTCAATTCCTTGCCTGGAAGCGCCCCCCACTCACTTCTGACCAAAGGCTATTTCAATCCCTCAAACAAGAAATATTTGTATTATGATTCAAAGCAGCTTGCTAAAAGGATTCACCATACACTACCTTTAGCAAGTGCTTATTCTTCCTATTTTCAATCTATTTTCAATGCGATGTTGCGCAGGTAGACATCGAGAAGAAGATGAACGGTGAAACAAGGGAGCCCCGTTTCACTAACTTCATCCAGAATTTTAAGGGAACGATGAATTTTAAGGGAACGTTGGATTACATATTCTACACTACCCTTAATTTGAAAGTGGTGTCGTTGATGGACCTGGTCGACGAGGAGGAGGTGAAGGACGATGCTCTTCCTTCACTTACTCGCTCTTCTGATCATATCGCAATTGCAGCAAAGCTCAAGTTGCACCGTGCACAAAACTGGAGAGGCCACTACCCCTAATTTGAAAGTGGTGTCGTTGATGGAGTTGGTCGACGAGGAGGAGGTGAAAGACGATGCTCTTCCTTCATGTACTCGTTCTTCTGTTCATATCGCAATTGCAGTAAAGTTCAAGTTGCATCGCGCACGAAACTAGAGAGGCCAGTTTGCCTTTGGTTGATGAATTCCACTGAATGCTTTAAAGTACACAAAACTGAACCTTTGGTCGAGGATGACTGTAAACTTATTTTTTATATATAAATTAAGAGAGATTTTGGTTTCCATATATAAAGCTCACGTTGTTATGAAACTTTAGGATCTTAAAATATTGTGTTGTATAATATCTAATTAATTTAATTAAAAATATATTACTTAATATTATTATTGCATTAATTATTGATTAATTGATTTAAAAGAAAATAATTTTACTTATTATAGATAATAAAAATTAATATAGTTATTTTGTGAATTGCAAATTATTATTGTTATTTTTTTGATTTGACATTTTTGTTTATCTAATTCATAAAATATTTTTAAACATTTTATAAAGTAATTTAGTTGCTCATCTTCTCATCTATCATGATTAGTCCATACTTTCTATTTAAAATACATGGATGGTCCTGTGTTGATTTTGAGAAGCTCATATTTAAAATATTTTTGGTTTGCTTTAATATATTGCCTCAAATTGCCATGTTGGCTAAGGTCATGCATTCCATGTAATACATTGGTGTACTAATGTGTGTGGATGGAAATACCCTATTTATTCAACAAAAGTTGTGAGAAGTTTTAGACCTTAGTAAATTTCTATTGCCTCTCCCTCATTGTTGGCTGCTTCCCCATTGCCCCATGCATATCTAATTCCCTAATGTTCCCCTTAAGTAAACATCACCCCAATTGCACCTGCTTCTCTTGGCTCAACAATTTTGTTGAGTTTAGAATAACATTTGAAAATATCTTTCTTGATATTTCGTCATATTCACATTATGGCTTGTTACACTCCCCTTTCTCTCCACCAACACAAAAAATTGATTCATTTCATCATTAATCCTGCAAGTGGTCATATTCCATATTCATGAAGCTTTAGAGTATGAGCATTATTCGACTTAATAAAACAAGAGTCTATGTTACTTTAACATAACTCTTTGATTAAAAAAAAAAACTCTACAAAATTATCAATTTCTACACATTTATCTTATTCCTAATATTAATTTGAAGTACTAGTATGGAATTCAGATAATTAACATTCCAAAAATAAATGTTTTTCCCCTCCGAAGAAGTCCTCATCGTGCACACATATTCATTTAATTTCATTTTTCTACATGCCATGATGTGTTTTAACATTTTTCTTAAAAATTTAATGGAACGTGATTCAATATTATCGCGTGAAAACGTGAAGTTGGGAAATAAGTTTTTGAGAATTGGGTGTTTTTCGGTTATAATTTCCAATTAGGTTGCTTAATTTCGACCCTTTGGTGTTGTCGAGATCCAAAATATAGTTTACTTCCTTACCTTATCCACAAATGAACTAAAGTAGCACCTTGCTCATATGCTTGGCATCATAGGAGATGCACACTAGTTCCTTTGGTGCACATTCTCTCTCTAAACCCTCACCTAACAGTAAAAAATGAAAACACAAGATTGTTCTCTCACTTGTTTTAGCAAAAATGAAAATCAATGTTACACAAGAAAAATAGATAATGCAAGATTCACAAAACTTCATCATATGTATTAGTGGATTGTATCCCTTCTTAAACAATCAAGGTGATATTCTACAAACGGTAAATGTTTGTTTATTCTTCTTCATTTCTCTGCGCAATCAGACTAGCAAGAGAAATTTCCCACAGCGTTTACTGAGACAACTAACTATTCACTAAAATAGACATCGCCATTATTTACTTAGACTGGCGAATGATTTATTACAATAAAAGACTGACTGACGCTGACAACGATCAAAAAAGTATTATGGCATTACTTCTCCTTCTCGCCTTTCTTCCTGCGGATGACTTGTACTTTGTTGTGCGCTTCCTAAGGAAGGTTGACATCCTTCCTTATTGGTCAAATTCTTCCATGTTTAGATTCGGAAGCATCCCTCCTTCCGCCACCAACGGAGGGAACTTTTGTTGCATTGTCCCGACTGTCATCCACTTGTCCTGTCTCTAGAGTTTTTCATTGTTGATTGACCAGGTATGAAATAGGATGTTGCTTGGCACGATCTTGTGTTGCTTGAAAGCAAGATGCGTCTGGAGTGTGTTTCTGTGATAAATTATGAATGCCACTATGGTCAGGCTGTTGCTCTCGATGTTCATGTGTTGATCCCGACGTAGTCCAAATGAGAGACATGTTTGTAGGCACCCGATACTAAGATTCAATAGAGAGCTCGAAATGTAAGAAGTATGTGGAAGAGTGAGTGGCCCTATTGTAATGGTGCCACCTCTGCAAATCCGACATCAGGAGGTGGAATTCTTTGGCGTAGTAGCCGTAAGGAAGGAACATTGTTGGAAGGAACCGAGTATACCCTGAGGAGGGTGTGAGAGTAACCCTTAGAAGGGTGAAATGAAGGGTCTGAGCAAAAGAATGAGAATGAGTATGAAGGCCCCCGCCAAAAAATTTAATCTCGTGGACGAAGTTCTTGGTCCAAAGGAAAGAACTTGCTCCATTACCAATTGATCTAATAGTGTGAGGGAATCTTATACCATGGAGACTCGTTTTTCTTTGAATGCACGGTTAGATAGATATGAGTCAGGGACCCTCTTAGTAGACTGAGCGAATTGGAAGAAGGGTGAGAAGGAGAAGTAATGCCATAATAGTTTTTTGATCATTGTGAGCATCAGTTAGTCTTTTATTGTAATAAAGCACTTGCGAGTCTAAGTAAATAATGGCAATGTCTATTTTAGTGAATAGTTATCTGTCTCAATAAACGCTATGGGAAATTTCTCTTGCTAATCTGATTGCGCAGAGAGATGAAGAAGAATAAAGCAAAATTTACTGTTTGTAGAATATCGCCTTCATTGTTTAAGAAGGGATACAATCCACTAATACATTTGATGAAGTTTTGTGGATCTGATAGTGTGAGGGTGTCTTATACCATGGAGACTTGTTTTTCTTTTAATGGACGCTATGATAGATATGAGTGAGGGACCCTCTCAGTAGACTAAGCGAATTGGAAGATTAGCGCAATCAAGGAAGAAGGAAAACGCTACTTTCTGGATATAGACGCCTTGTATATTCCTTATGTTGTCCACCAATGAATTGAATGGGCGTATTTCTCATACACTTAGCATAATAAGAGATGTGCAGTAGTTCCCTTGGTGTGCATTTTCTCTCACAATCCTCACATGACAGTAAAAGAAAAAACACAACATTGTCTCTCACTCATCTTAGAAAAAGTGAAAATCAATGTTACACAAGAAAAATAGATATAGAAAGATTCACAAAACTTCATCAAATGTGTTAGAGTATTGTCTCCCTTCTTAAACAATCAAGGCGATCTTCTACAAATGGTAAATTTTCTTTATTGTTCTTTATTTCTCTACGCAATCGGATTGGAAAGAGAAATTTCCCGTAGTGTTTAATGACACAGCTAACTGTTCACTAAAATAGACATCGTCATTATTTACTTAGAGTGAAGAATTATTTATTACAATAAAATACTGATCGACACTGAAAACGATAAAAAAACTATCGTAGCATTGCTTCTCCTTCTGTCCTTGGTTGCTGGAGACGACTTGTACTCTGTTGTGCGCTTCCTAAGGAAGGTTGACGTCTTTCCTTATTGTTCCACACATCAACACACACGTCCATACCTTTTTATTCGATACAAACGACGAGGATCCAAATAGATTCCACGTGGAAGTTAAGTGGATAGTGGGTGGGAAAGACCTATAAACTTTAAGAGACTATAACTTATAACCTTAAAATCAAATTTTATCATATTTATAGTCGTTGTAAAGATCTTAAAGAGTAGAATAGATATATGATCTCAACGTTATGTTTAGAAGGGTGTTTAAGGAGAGGAAATATCGACAACCCACTTCCCTAGGATGCGTAGGGAGTCAAGTGTGTTACAGTTACGCAGATTAGGGAAGATCTATGTTTATGCATTGATGGATTTCTGTGTACTCTGCTAGGGGATAGAGATTATTTCCTTCAAGTCATTTAAGTACAATCTTTCTTCAAAAATAGATTTTTAGATATTAAAATAATAACAATAATAATTTTTTATCATTGAAGGTTCAAGATAAAAAATAACTTATCCTATGTAATTTATTCTTTCTATGTATTCTATGAAGGGATTCAAATTTCTTTCCTTAAAGTGATCCATTAACTTTCTGAAAACAATGAAGATTAAAAAAAGAAATATTTATCATGAAACGTTCCATGTAACGTATCACTTTCATAGGCAATGATATCTTTAAATCTACACAATGAAGGATGGTAATAGATTTCCTTTGATTCATTGCACTTAGAGAAGCATGATGCACTACAACCGAAGTGGAGAAAAAGTGTCACAGTAGAGGATTTGAGCTAAAGATCACGGTGGATCTTTTCTTTTGGATTTATTGAACTTTGGGAATGTCTGTCAAATGTCGTGTGGTTTGGCAAGAGTCATCGGATCCCATGAAGAATGGGGTTCTTGGGAGAATTCGGTCAAAAAGTTTGGTAGCGACTTATGTTTTGAGCAGGTTAACCCAACTTACTATCCACCACACAAATATTATTTGGAAATGTATGGGGACCGACAATTTCAATAATTTTCAACCGTCTATGTTGTTGAGATCCATAATTTAGTTTTGCATTCCGTTTTTAGGTTCTATTGGGTTTTCCCTAGTTACAAACCCGTTGTGTGCCATGTCCAATGGGACGTCACTTGCCACATCAACAGACACATGCCTACCTTGTCATTTGATACATATGACAAGGATCCACATGGATTGGACATGGAGGTTAAGTTGATAGTGGGAAGGAAATACCTCAAAACTTTAAGAGACTATATACCGTATAACCCTAAACCTAGATTTTAACATATTTATAGTTGTTGAAAATCTCTTAAAGACTAGAATAGATCTATGATCTCAAGGTTATGTCTAGAAGGGTGTTTAAGGATAGGAAATATCGACACAACACTTCTCTAGGATGAAAAGGGGTTCGAGTGCGTTACACTTGCATAGATTAGCAGATATCTATGTTGATGCAACGATGAATTTCTATGTACTCTACTAGAGCATGGACATTTTTTCCTTCGAGTGATTTAAGTATCAGTTTTCTTAAAAAATAATTTTTTAGATTTTAAAATAATAATAGTAATTGTTTATCATTAAAGGTTTAAGATAACAAATAACTTATCCTATATAATTAGTTCTTTCTACGTATTTTACAAAGAGATGTAAATTCGTTTCCTTAAAGTCATCCCACAACTTTCTAAAAACGAAAAAGATTATAAAATTAATCTATATCATGCAAAAATAACGGACTCTTAAGTAATGATATCTTTATATCTACTCGATGAAGGACGAAAATTTCTTTCCTTTGGTTCATTGCACTTAGAGAAGCATTATTCAGTACAACCCAAGTGGAAAAAAAGTGCCATATCGCAAGGAAACATTATGAACTAAAATGGAAAAAAGTTTGAGGTTAGATGTCTAATAGATAACTATTTTTTAATTGCCATCCTCCAATCTTAAAATCCAAATATCCATCTTAATCGAGATCTTTTAAACAACTAGAAGTTTACATTGTAGACATCTTTTGTTTTCTATGATACCTCTTAGTTCTTAATAGATCCGGGGTTGAGAAAAAAAAAAAATCCATGTGTCCTTCATGGTCCAAGACAATAAATCACCTATCTTGGTAAATGCTTACAACTCCACCAAGAATTGAGCCATATGTTAGGGAATATGTTGGAAATGCATCCAAACAAGACACCCATTAATCTTGAACTAACTCCATATGGTTCTTCCTTTGGAAAAATTACCTAATGAATGTAATATTCTAAATGGATTGACCTAACAATTTATTGAACAAGGGAGGGGCATACCAATTATGGATCCACCTCTTTTATGATACTAAGTGTGTTGTCTTCAGCATTTGATGGCACCACTTCCATAACCCAACCAATTCCATTGACATAGGAAGCAAAGAAACCACCCATATTATAAACATTCATGTCCATATTGTTGCTTTACACGAATTTTAACTAACTAAATTAGGATTATACATAAAAAGTAAACAGGACCTGTTGGTTTCACATAAGAATAGCTTTCAAAGAGACCTCAAGGTTCTAACCATTTTGATAATTTATACATTACTATACTTACCCCCATCGAATCAAACACCTTAAACAATGAACCATATCAAATATTGCTGTTGGGTATGGAAGCCCACAAAATGTTACGATCCCAATCACAGGTGCAACACTGCACTCAAAATCAAACTACACATGTGCCTCATATGAATCTGTGACAAGTAAGACAACAATGCTGAGAAACTGCATCTCATCCATGAATTGTATCTCATTAGTAACCTTCTAAGCCAATTAATCAAAAAAACATTCATATCATTCTAAACCAATTCACCAAAAAATCATTAAAATTTCAAAATCATGAAAAATATTTAATTTTTTAACTCTTAAATTTAATATATATTATTTTTTTTTAAAATACATTAAAAAAATGTAATTAGATAAAATGAAAATTAATGTTTTAAAAAATAAAACTAAAAATATATTCCTTTCACTCCCTTTCTTTGGGACCAACAAAACTTTGTCTATATATACTATAAACATATAGTATTCTTAGCCACGTGTCAGATTGAAAGACAGCCCATGCTTTGCTTCGTACGAAAGATCAGGCCGACGTTGCAAGCAATCTTCATTTTTGTTTGTAGAAACAAAAAGTAAATGAAATTCAATATAAATAAAAGTTAATGGAATTCAATGGAAAGAACAAAAACACCGATCCATATAATATTTCTGTTTACACAACCCATAGATCCATATTTCTGTTTACAGAGCTGCGAGCTCTATTTTTATTTATACGTGAGAAGCAGAATGCAAGCTTAACAAGATCTTTTATTGTAGTATTGAAGAGGACTATTATAGTATTGAAAAGAAATTATAGTTACTAGCAAAAATGGCATTCGTGATGGAATTGATAGGGGTTTTCGTAAAACCTATTGTTGGTAAAGCGTTGAGTACAAACGATTTGGTACCTGACCGCTTCCTCGATGATGAATCCAGGAGGAGAATTAGCGGGCAGAGATGGTATCACCTCGATTTCGGACATGGTATAAACAATCGTTTGTTGTCAGAGTCCGATTTTTATACACCCACCACTCACGATGTAGGAAAGGTATTATCTCTTGAATGGGTAGGGGAGGTGATTTTCCATACTAAACCTGTTATTCGATTCCCGCTTCCCCCGAATCCTCGGAAAATGATTCAAGTAAACAACAGCAGCAATGCTCCAAGCTTCACGGGTCCATCATTCACAGTTGTAACATTCAACGTGCTGACAGATGAATGTGCTAGACCATAGTAGTATCCCAACTGTCCTTTCTTCACGCTCAGTTGGAAATACTGCCGAGAAAACTTGCTGAAAGAAATATTACGGTGCGACGCTGACATCCTTTGCCTCCAGGAGGTCCAAGTGAACCCTATTATGATTTTTTCTATCGGGAATTGGCCGAGCTAGGGTATGAAGGATTGTTTAAGGGAAAGGAGAGAACATGGCTGGCTGGGTCAAATGATGGCTATGCAACATTTTATAAAAAGAATCAGTTTGACTTGGTAAAACAGTGGTGGAAACGTCTTTCCCGATATCATTTTGAAAACATTGCCCTTAATGCCATCGTTTCATTAAAAAGCACTAGTCAACGTCTGTGCATAGCCAATACCCACATCCATGCAAATTCTAATAACACTGAAGAAAAGCTAGGGCAGGTTTATTGCTTGCTCAAGGAAATGGAGAAATATGATGTTCCACGTGTAATATGTGGGGATTTCAATTCTTTGCCTGGAAGCGCCCCCCACTCACTTCTGACCAAAGGCTATGCGCATCCCTCAAACAAGAAATATTTGTGTTATGATTCAAAGCAGCTTGCTAAAAGGATTCACCATACACTACCTTTAGCAAGTGCTTATTCTTCCTATTTTCAATTTATTTTCAATGCGATGTTGCGCAGGTAGACATCGAGAAGAAGATGAACGGTGAAACAAGGTAGCCCCGTTTCACTAACTTCGTCCAGAATTTTAAGGGAACGATGAATTTTAAGGGAACGTTGGATTACATATTCTACACTACCCTTAATTTGAAAGTGGTGTTGTTGATGGAGCTGGTCGACGAGGAGGAGTTGATGGACGGTGCTCTTCCTTCACGTACTCGCTCTTTTGATCATATCGCAATTGGAGCAAAGTTCAAGTTGCACCATGCACGAGACTAGAGAGGCCACTACCCCTAATTTGAAAGTGGTGTCGTTGATGGAGTTGGTCGATGAGGAGGAGGTGAAAGACGGTGCTCTTCCTTCACTTACTCGCTCTTCTGATCATATCGCAATTGCAGCAAAGTTCAAGTTGCACTGTGCACGAAACTGGAGAGGCCAGTTTGCCTTTGGTTGATGAATTTCACAAAACTGAACATTTGGTCGAGGATGACTGTAAACTTATTTTTTTTTTTATAAATTAAGACAGATTTTGGTTTCCATATATAAAGCTCACGTTGATATGAAACTTAAGTCTCTTAAAATATTTTGTTGTATAATATCTAATTAATTTAACTAAAAACATATTACTTAATATTATTATTGCATTAATTATTGATTAATTGATTTAAAAAAAAAAAAATTTACTTATTAGTATTGCATTTTTCTTAAAAACTTAATGGAACGTGATTCAATATTATCGGGTGAAAACGTGAATATGGGAAATAAGTTTTTGAGAATTGGGTGTTTTCCGGTTATAGTTTCCTATTTGGGTGCTTAATTTCGACCCTTTGGTTTTGTCGAGATACAAAATATAGTTTATTTCCTTACGTTATCCACAAATGAACTAAAGTGATACCTTGGTCATATGCTTGGCATCATAGGAGATGCACACTAGTTCCTTTGGTGCACATTCTCTCTCTAAACCCTCGCCTAACAGTAAAAAACCAAAACACAAGATTGTTCTCTCACTCATCTTAGCAAAAATGAAAATCAATGTTACACAAGAAAAATAGATAATGCAAGATTCACAAAACTTGATCATATGTATTAGTGGATTGTATCCCTTCTTAAACAATCAAGGTGATATTCTACAAACGGTAAATGTTTCTTTATTCTTCTTCATTTCTCTACGCAATCAGACTGGCAAGAGAAATTTCCCACAGCATTTACTGAGAAAACTAACTATTCACTAAAATAGATATCGCCATTATTTACTTAGACTGGCGAATGCTTTATTACAATAAAAGACTGACTGACACTAACAACGATCAAAAAACTATTATGGAATTACTTCTCCTTCTCGCCTTTCTTCCTACGGATGACTTGTACTTTGTTGTTCACTTCCTAAGGAAGGTTGACATCCTTCCTTATTGGTCCAATTCTTCCCTGTTTAGATCCGGAAGCATCCCTCCTTCCGCCACCAATGGAGGGAACGTTTGTTGCACTCTCCCGACTATCATCCACTTGTCCTGTCTCTAGAGTTTTTCATTGTTGATAGACCAAATATGAAATAGGATGTTGCTTGGCATGATCTTATGTTGCTTGAAAGGAAGATGCATCTGGAGTGTGTTTCTGTGATAAATTATGAACGCCACTATGGTCAGGATGTTGCTCTCCATGTTCATGTGTTGATCCCGACGTAGTACAAATGAGAGGCATCTTTGTAGGCGCCCGATACTAAGATCTAACAGAGAGCTCGAAATGTAAGAAGTATGTGGAAGAGTGAGTGACCCTATTGTAAGGGTGCCACGTCTGCAAATCCGACATCAGGAGGTGGAATTATTTGCTGTAGTGGCCGTAAGTCACTGGGTGACCTCCCTGTTTACGCATCACTCCAACAGAAAATAGAGAGGCAGTATGGGGTAAGGGATAACAATCTTTAATTGTTTCTTGGGCATGGGAATTGTAATCGATAACTAGAGGATCTTCGATAGTGTCTTGGGTAACCGGGAGAGATGATGGAGAATTGGGTAATGATGTGATAGGAATGAGATCAATGGATGGAGCAAGGGCTCAACTTCGGTCGTGTTGGTGAGAGAGATGAATTCTGGTTTCTCAGTAAAATCAGTGGGTGTGGCCTCTGCTAACAACTTATGATGGGGGTGGCTATTTTTAATGGCTTGACAGTCAACATAGTTATGGGAGTTGGTCTTGTGAAAATTACACCAAACTACATTTTGGTCGTCGGCGGGGAAGAAGGATAAGGTTGAGAATCAGAAGGAGGTGCGTTATCAACCTGGGTTTGATTTGGCAGTTATCAAACGTGAGGATACACCTTTCTTTCTATGGCGAAGGGCCGTAAGAAATCCTTGTCTAGATAAGCACTGACAGAAATATGTACCTCCCGTCAGAGAGGTAACAATAAACCAGACTTGAACTTAATTATTAATACCTTGCCTGGTTAACTGAAATGCAACTGGATGCATATCTTACAGAAGACATCAATGTATATTTGAGCTGATTGATTCGAAAGTTGACGGAGTTATAACCACCTGGAAAGAAAATTATGAAGATATCCTGGAGGGTAGAAGGGTTCCCTCAATGCCCGATAGAATGTATCCCACGATGCAATGCGGTCATTTATCGGGTAAGACGGTGTACTGAGCTCAACAATCAATTCAGACCTTTCCAATTATGTGTCCCACCAGGTTTGTGTTGTTCCTTCAAGTAGAAGGATGGATATCTATAATTTGATGGCGTCTTCCACCTTACGCGAGTTATTGAAGTAAGTGGAGAGGCTACGAATCCAAGAATCGACTGTCTCTGCATTCATTTGGTCGACAAAATTTGGTAACTCAGAATGGGTGTCCAGCCTGATGGTCAGTGGAGGTCTTTGTTTTTGAAGTTGAATCATTTCTTGGAGAGCCAATGCCAAGTATGCAACTGGAGTTGATGTGGTTGCATTGGATTCCTCACTGGAGGCCTCTCTTCGAGGCAACATTGTTGGAAGGAACCGTGTATACCCTGAGGAGGGTGTGAGAGTAACCCTGAGAAGGGTGAAATTAAGGGTCTGAGCAAAAGCGTGAGAATAAGTATGAAGACCCCCCCAAAAAAATTTAATCTGGTGGACAAAGTTCTTGGTCCCAAGGAAATAACTTGCTCCATTACCAATTGATCTAATAGTGTGAGGGAATCATATACCATGGAGACTCGTTTTTCTCTGAATGCACACTTAGATAGATATGAGTCAGGGACCCTCTTAGTAGACTAAGCGAATTGGAAGAAGGGTGAGAAGGAGAAGTAATGCCATAATAGTTTTCTGATCGTTGTGAGCGTCAGTTAGTCTTTTATTGTAATAAAGCACTTGCAAGTCTAAGTAAATAATGGCAATGTCTATTTTAGTGAATAGTTAGCTGTCTCAATAAATGTTCTGGGAAATTTCTCTTTCTAATCTGATTGCGTAGGGAGATGAAGAAGAATAAAGCAAAATTTATTGTTTGTAGAATATCGCCTTGATTTTTTAAGAAGGGATACAATACACTAATACATTTGATGAAGTTTTGTGGATTTGATAGTGTGAGGCTGTCTTATACCATGGAGACTCGTTTTTCTTTGAATGGACGCTCTGATAGATACGAGTGAGGGACCCTCTCAGTAGACTAAGCGAATTGGAAGATTAGCGCAATCAAGGAAGAAGGAAAACGCTACTTTCTGGATATAGACGCCTTGTATATTCCTTATGTTGTCCAACAATGAACTGAAGGGGCGTATTTCTCGTACTCTTAGCATAATAAGAGATGTGTAGTAGTTCCCTTGGTGTGCATTTTCTCTCTCAATCCTCACATGACAGTAAAAGAAAAAACACAAGATTGTCTCTCACTCATCTTAGAAAAACTGAAAATCAATGTTACACAAGAAAAATAGATAACACAAGATTCACAAAACTTCATCAAATGTGTTAGAGGATTGTCTCCCTTCTTAAACAATCAAGGCGATCTTCTACAAACGGTAAATTTTTCTTTATTGTTCTTTATTTCTCTACGCAATTGGATTGGAAAGAGAAATTTCTCGTAGTGTTTAATGACACAGCTAACTGTTCAATAAAATAGACATCGTCATTATTTACTTAGACTGATGAATTCTTTATTACAATAAAATACTGACCGACACTTAAAACGATAAAAAAACTATCGTAGAAATGCTTCTCCTTTTCTCCTTGCTTGCTGGAGATGACTTGTACTCTCTTGTGCACTTCCTAAGGAAGGTTGATGTCCTTCCTTATTGTTCCACACATCAACACACACGTCCATACCTTTTTATTCGATACAAATGGCGAGGATCCAAATAGATTCCACGTGGAAGTTAAGTGGATAGTGGGTGGGAAAGACCTATAAACTTTAAGAGACTATAACTTATAGCCGTAAAATCAAATTTTATCATATTTATAGTCGTTGTAAATCTCTTAAAGAGTAGAATAGATCTATGATCTCAAGGTTATGTTTAGAAGGGTGTTTAAGGAGAGGAAATATCGACAACCCACTTCCCTATGATGCGTAGGGAGTCGAGTGTGTTACAGTTGCACAGATTAGGGAATATCTATGTTTATGCATTGATGTATTTCTGTGTACTCTGCTAGGGGATAGAGATTATTTCCTTCAAGTCATTTAAGTACGATCTTTCTTCAAAAATAGATTTTTAGATATTAAAATAATAACAATAGTAATTTTTTGTCATTGAAGGTTCAAGATAACAAATAACTTATCCTATGTAATTTATTCTTTCTATGTATTCTATGAAGGGATTCAAATTTCTTTCCTTAAAGTTATCCATTAACTTTCTAAAAACAATGAAGATTAAAAAAATAAATATTTATCATGAAAGGTTCCATGTAACGGATCACTTTCATAGGAAATGATATCTTTAAATCTATACACTGAAGGATGGTAATAGATTTCCTTTGATTCATTGCACTTAGAGAAGCATGATGCACTACAACCGAAGTGGAGAAAAAGTGTCACAGCAGAGGATTTGAGCTAAAGATCACGGTGGATATTTTCTTTTGGATTTATTGAACTTT
>ML820073.1:39032-58327 GCA_009831015.1 Picea engelmannii | reverse complement strand
CGAATTTCAGTGATCAAATGGGCATGCTGTAATAGTTTAGGAGATATTTTAGATTTGGTTTTGTCTTAGTTTGTTAAGTTTGAATCAGATTTTGGGAATATCTTCCCAGATTTTGTAAAACAATTTGCTATTATTCACAAGGATGTTTTACCTTGTGAGAAACCTATATAAACCTATGATTTTGTAATAATCAACATCCTCAGTTGTGGGAGAACAAGGATATAGAATTCTGATGCAGACTGGAGCAGAATTGATGTTTTGTCATAGCTTTTGCTTTTCAATATATCAACATTGTCTTTCAAGTCTTGTATATCACTTTGTTTATGGTTTAGTATTACTTTTGCTATCTAAATCAAATGCAAATGATATAATTCTATTACTGTTATCTATATATTGTTTCTTCCAATTCGATAAAAGACATAACAGTTGTTGATTCATTTTGTGAATGATAGCTTTGTCTTCTTCATAAATTGAATTGTTATATATAAGTTTTCTACATAATAGGTTTCCCTTATTGCAGAGATTTATCATCAGAAAACTGTTATGATTTTCTTTTATGTCTTGTTTGTCCTGTAACAACACTTCAAGAAGAAGCATAGCTGATCGTTTACGAGAGGCTTAAGGACTAAACAGTGTGAATTTCTTCCTCCAATCATCTTAAGAAGTCATCTGACACAGGGTAGACTTGGAGCGTTTCCAGGTTTTGTTTGTCATTTGTTTGCTTAGTATCTTAGTTAGTTTTTAAGTTAATTAATATATTAGATCGTTTAATTTCAGTTAGTTTACTTTCTTATTCATAAATCATAAAATCAAAAAGAGTTATCCTTCGTTGTTTTGGGACAGCAAGCACATCAGTTTCACAGGTTTTATTCAAATNNNTAGATTGTATGCAATGTATATTTGTGAATAAACTGTAATTAAATTAGTAATTAGATAGTTGATAATTAGTATCTTGTATATATAATAGTTAGTAGTTTATAGTTAGATTAGTGTATTTATTTTAGTTTGTTTATCAATTTAGTTTGTTTTATTAGTTTAGTTTCTTTTATTAGTTTTAGTTCTTTTTCTTTGTTTTATTAGTTTCTAGTTTCCTTTAGATTACTTAACTCAGATCAATTCTCTCTTTGGTTTTCATAGAAGACCTTAGAGCGGCCAACGGAGCCGTTAAACTTGTCAGGGTGGTCCATTCCAAATGGCTTGGGTTATTTAGACAACCCCGGACCGGTTCCACTCTCCCAGTTGACGGACGGTCAATTTCGCCCGTCAACAGCTATGGAATTTTTTCCAATGTCTATTCATGAGGGCACAACCTAGACTACTCAATTCTCTAGTAGAGTATTGGCACCCAGATGCATAGGCCTTTATTCCAGAGGGTCAATCACTGAATCTATATCTGCGTGTGATCTTACTGTTGATCAAGCATATTACTTGATCCACAACCCTACATCAGGCCTCTTGGGTACACATGAATTGTGCCATTCATTGTTTGGAGGCCATTATTTTTTACTGGAGTATGACTAGGCGGATATGCATGAAACGACAACTTATAGATTTTCGGTAGCGTACCAACAAGAACTTCAGTTTTGGTACCATTTTGTGCTCCTTCTTCTTCGAGAGGGTTCCTAGTCTCAGCCCTAGAGATATGGTATGGGGGCATGTGGCCTCCTTCCTATTAGTATGCAGGTGGGAAGCATTGTTGCCTTGACAAGGTGGAGGGAGGACCATAGAGGCCTTCGATGACAAATTCTTTGACTGGTGGGCATGAAAAATATTAGTGATCGAGGATTACCCTTATGCCGAGATCAACTTCACCAGAGATCCAGACATGACTGTGCCTCTCGGTGAGGAGTGAGGCGAGATAGGTAACAATCTTTTTAATATTATTTAATTTTTTTTTTTTTTTATATATATATCCTTTTTATGTGTGTACAGAGTACTGACTCTTGTATTTGTTGTCTACATATGTGGGGCCTATGTGCCCAATGGACATTTCTAGGACTCAACGACATCCTCAACCATAGGAAGGAATAGCAACAACCAAAGGAAAAATAGCTGCAGGGGGACCCCTAGCTGGAGAGGCTAACAGAGTTCTGAGACGAGTGGAGCCCAACTTCACTACACTCACTCTTATTGTACCTATGGCCGAGATCGAGGATCTCCCACCTTCTATGCAACCTCATGTAGTAGGGATGCCTCAAACTTGGGTCCATCTATTTCGGTGTTTGGCCAACGTTGTTTTACATTATGGAAGGGTCGATAGGCCCCATGCTTAGACAATATAGACCACTAATGTGCCGAAGGAATTTTTTTTTATATATTTTTTGATGGCATAAGCCCAAGGATGTATACTGAACACTTTTGAGGCATTCACGCTCACCTATGTACTCAAGGCACATTTTTGATATATATATATACATCTTTTATGTCTTATGGATGACATATTTTCCAAATGTATGTACATGTGTTTGTGTGTTCTTTTCTTTTTATGTGTGTGCAACATGCCAATATAATATTTTATTAGCTAGACTATATGTTAGATGAGTAAATCTCCTAGGAACATGGATATACGTAATGTAATCAAAATAATGTTCTAAGAGACGTAACCTAAGGAATCATTGGTGCAGAGTGGGATCATAAACAAAGTAAACCCCATTTAACTGGGACATAACCAACTGAGTATATAAGTAGACTCAGAGGAGAGAGATGCCACGTGACAAAGCGTCACAAAGAAATTCTATCACTGCACTGTATTCGAAAACATTGTTTGTAGCCCGTATATGAGTTGAAAAGGTGAAAAATGGGTGGAAGTCTCCACATATGTTCGGTAGGCCAACAATGTTGAGTACAACATCAAATGCCAATTTGACTTGGAAGAATTGATCATCCGCTGAAGAATAGTCTTGAGAGACTTATTCACAGCTTCAACCTAACCATTCACTTGAGGGTAATAAGGTGACAAATGTTCTTGTATGAACCCTAGATTTGACATTAAATCAGTCATCATTTTGTTTTGGAAGTGACTGCCATGGTCAGTGACAATATCCTCCAGGATACTGAACCTTGATACTATCTGATTAAAGATGAAAAGAGTTGCAGTTTCTCCATCATTACTAAACTTCGGCATAGCTTCGACCCACTTTGTGAAGTATTCTACTGCTTCGATGATGTAATGATGCCCTCTGGATGAGGTCGAGTAACATGTAGTGAATTAAATCCCCCACTTGGTGAAAGGACCAACAACAATGATAGGAAACATAGGAGAAGGATGCACCCACATCTTCTGATAGAATATCTGGCACGTGTGGCACTTCTTGACCACCTTAGCACAATCCTTGATTAACGAGGGCCAAAAGTAACCTGCACATAGAATATTTTGGGATTTTTCCAACCCAGACAAATGACCACCACATGCTCCAGTGTGAAAGTCATTCAAAATGAGCTCTTCTTCTTCATGGATAAGGCATCGACGAAGAATGCAATCCACTTCTCAAAGATACAAAGTGTCATCGAGTATAAGATAGTTTCATGCCTGATGTCGAATTCGTTGACGCTCATCACAGGAAGAAGAAGTGAGGCACTTCAAAGTATGGATATAGACCAGTATATCTCCATACCATGGGTCCGAAGATGCAATTAGAAAAATATCTCCCTTAATATGTGACTCTTCGAGCATGATATCACTAAACTCGACCAATAGTTCTGAAATGAGTTTGACAAAGACCAATGACTTTTTAGATTTCACAGAAACAAAATCCAATTCAAACTCTTGTAAGATGATTATCCATATACTAATATTTCCGCCAATGACTCATTGTGTTAACACATATTGGAAAGGGTTCACGACACCAATGACAGTGGTCTTGCGAAGCAAAATGTAGTGACAAAACCATTGGACAACATGAACTATTGCCAAAGCAAGCTTCTCAACATGAGAATAGTTGAGTTTCGGCGCAACCAGACCTCGACTAAGGTAATATATAACGTTCTCTTCAAGAAGATCATTTTCTTGAACCAATACCATGTCGATGGTCGCCTCTTCAACATCCAAATACAGCAAAAAATATCTATTATAATCGGGAGGTCAGAGCAGAGGGGCAGACGTCAGGGCACATTTCAACGCTTCAAAGGAGCACTAAGAAACTTCATCCCAATAGAATGGGACCCTTTTTTCAAGAGATGTATGAACCCTTTAGTGATCTCGGTGTAATTCGTGACAAAATGCTGAAGAAAATTCGCTTTCCCCTGTAAGATATGAAGCTAGGGTATCATGCATGGGGGAGGCAATTGAACTATTGCCTTGTTAGAAGGAAATACCAAGTCTAAAGGATCTTGAGTGGCAAGAGAACCTTGATCCCAAATAGGCTCGAGAACTAGATCTAACTCCTGTGGGGGAGACAGATCAGGGTTGGTTGAAGTCTGTTGGACAATGTTGTATGCAACCTCAGCCGCGGAAAAGAGAACGACCATGCCATGATGCCTTGTCCCCTCTATCGAGGTCGATGGGGAAGATAAATTCCACGGATCGTTAAAATAGCTCGTTCAAAATGACGACACTTGTATAATTGTAGCCCTCGGCTGGTTGGGAATAACCGATATAAGTTTTACATCACTAGAAGGTGGAGGGTAATCAAAAGTTCCCATTAACGATGGAAAACAAATAACACCTAAGTTGATAGTTTCGGGATATGGACTATCAATCATCGGGACCGTGATGAATGGTCAGGACAAGAGAAGGAAAAATGGTTAATGGTCACAATCTGACCCTCGTGCGAAAAACACAAGACCCAAAAAACTGTAGAAACCACTGCATGCATTGCATAATTCCAACTCATTTCTAACAACAAGTTGTAGTCGAGAGGCGCATCGACCACTTCAACTTCAACACACATTTTTTCCTCCCAAATTCATTGGGAAATAAGGAATAATCCCGTGTGGTCTAAACAACCAACCGTCAAATGTGGTAAGAAACATAGGCAATCAAGACAACTCAAGATGGCCATTGACCTTCCAACATGCCAATGACATCATGCAAGTCGAGGCACCCTCATCAACCACATTACGAAAAATTTTCCACGTAAATATTATGTGGTGTAAGACACTACTATCTAAAAAGAAATGTGGTAAGGAAGACGGGGTTTCAATTTGGTTGGATAAAAAATGATCACTTCTGTGTTACAAGTCTCTGCTGCTCCCAAGGAGGACAATAGAGATTTTCTCTGTGAGGGGTAACTCTGGAGGAATTCCAAAGCAGACATTGCACAAGGGGTATGTGTAAAATCTTCTACAATAGAGTAGTTTTGGGCAAACCTCACATTTGGATTATGAGAAGCCTTCTTAAACACACCTTTAGGGATGTGATTCATTGTTTCTCCCGCCGCCTTATCGATTTGGAGAGGATTCTATGGGTTAGTGGCTTCTCTTCCCTTCTTGACAGATTCCAACATTCTGTAGTCTCGGGCTCTGGTAGTTAAATGAGCCTTGACATTCATCATGTAAATATTTTCGGCTGGGTTTTTATTAGAAGGCGCAGGGGGTCCTTGATTGCCCCTTGTCGCGCTCGTGGATGTTGAAGCTTGAGCCATGTTTTGTGCTTGTGGAAAAGGGTTCATCAACACCACAACCTGTTGTTGCGCCAATAGCTTCTGGGCCTCTGCAGGCTGAGGGAACATATGAGTCGAGTGGTATTCAGTGAAAAGTTTACACGGATACTTTAACTTCTTCTTCTCCATTTTTCCCCCACTACCATTATTGGTAGCCTTTTTTATCCCCTTTACCCTTCTTATTTCATTGTTTCTTCTTTCCCTTGGGCTACTGGTTGGCCTTGGGATTCATTGGCTACACACTGTGTATGTCCGACGTCTGGGTAGGGGGAATAATCGAACTCAGAGTCTAGTTGGTCACAGTCTGTTGTATCGACAATTGTTGCAATTGATTCGACAACATATCCATAGAATTTATTTGTGATGAGTTGTTATAACCCTAATTTTCACCAGACATACTTACCTGGCATCAGACCATCTTAGACTCCTTCTTTGCCAAAACACTACTGAACAAATCTTCTTAAAAAACCCCTTTATAAAGGCCCATGTGCCCTGCTCCATTACTGCACACGTGTACATGCTAGTTGGCCCAATACAGATCGTGTGTACCTACAAAATCACGGAAAAAGGAAAGTTGCTGACGGAACACACATATTTGGGCAAGTTAACTAAACCTTTCAGCCATGCATGGCCGGTCATTTGACCAAATACCTAGCTCCTTCTAGCCTATAAAAGAAGGGGTAAGGGTCCCATTTGAAAAAAAAAGAGAAAAATCATAGTTAAAAGACTATACCCAATTGAGAATTCCCCTTGTTCCAACCTTTATCCATCCTTGTGCAAAGAGGAGTATAGAGAAAAGCAGTCAGAGGACAGTTGAAGAGCAGCCTAGGACTAGTTTCGAGGAGCAGTGCCGACCACATATTGTAATTTTTACTCTTGTGAAGATTAATAAAAAAGGAATACTTTTCCCGTCCTACCATGTCATGTGTTCGAGTTGAATGTTTATTTTATGATATTGTCACAACTAACCCAACAATTAGTATATGAAATGCATGTTCGCAGTTTTTTGTTTGTTCATATGTGAATGCAGGTCATATTTGGGAGGAGGCTTTCAATCAAAGAGCGAGTGAAAGCAAAGGGATTGAAATCAAACGAAGGACTTAAGGTAGAGTTACTGAATCTCATTTACACCTTGGTATTGCATGAATGTGTTGTTTTGTGTTGGGAGAATAGGAAAGAGTAGAAGCCTTTGAAATGGTCATTTTCTGCATGCATGATTAGAGCCCTTAAATGCTAAGTCCATAGGAGGGATTCCCACCCACAACAGAATTGGCGACCATACTGGGGATCTCTAGGGTTTTTGGGAATATTTTTCTTGGGTATTAAAAAAAATAAAAATTGGTTTCATTCCTTATTTTTAAAGTTTCTGCAAAAGTCTGAGCTAACAGTGATTCTGGTCTTCCATACCAGTTATCTTTGTTTCTTTGCTTAGCTGCATTTTTTTTTTATGGGACCCACAGAGGTACATGTGGCCTGTATAAGGCCTGCACGCATGTACCTGTGCCCTACCTTCACACAGCTCACGTGTACACGCTAGCTGATGAAGTGTCAGTCGCGTGTATGATTTCAGAGGATTTCTTTTAGAGAGGCAGTCATCCTCTCCCCTGTCAGAAGTGATCCTTCTTATGGGTTTTCTGGAACTCATTCTGGGCTTTGTGTTTGCAGTTTTATATCTTAGGTTTCACCTCAGATTGGTTTTGTTCTATGAAATTTTCCTTGAATGGTTTTCTTTTTTCTGACAAAGTAAGTTTCTGAATCTTCAAGGGATTCTAGTTCTCAATACCAGTAGTCTCTGCAAGTGCTTGATTTCTTGTCTTTTCATTTTTGAAGAGTTTCAGAAGTACACACAGCTTGCATAAGGTCTTCACATGTGTACATGCCACCTGAATTTACATAGCTTGCGTGCACACGCTGGCTGTTGAACTGTCAGCAGCGTGCCTGTGGAGAAATTTTTTTGTTTAAGGAGAGGCAGTCATCCTTTTCTTTGTCAAGAGTTTATACCTCTCAGGTTTTTTGGTCTCTGTCATAGTGATCAGTAACTTAGGTTTGATCACAGCAATAGCTTTCTTTTTCGTTAAGAAGTTTTCTTCAAATTTTTCCTTTTATAGGGTTTTTCGACAAGTGTTAGAGTCCATTTTTATCTTCTTTGGGTGTTATTTTTAAAGTGACTCTTTGCGATCTGCGCTTAGGCCAAAACTTTTCTTGGTCTTTACTTGTCGATATTTTTCCTTTTTTCTTCGTGAGCATTCAAATAAAAAAAAAAAATTTATTTCTTTGTTTGGTTAAATAGTTGTTGGTGTGCATTAGTAACCAGGAGAAGTCTTTGCTTTCATAAGTTCTTGACAGTTACTTAGACGATAACTAGCTCGTAGTCGAGTGAAATTATTTTTTGAGTTTGTTGTTCAAAGATCTTAGGAAATTTTATTTTTTAAAGTTGGTTAGAGAATTTAAAAGAGCAAATTTGAATTTTTCAAGAAGAAGTTATTTTGTTTCCAAGCTTTCTGTTTATCTTTCTTTTCGTCTCTCAAAACATCACTAGTTTCACTTTCATAACCTTTGACTTAATACAAGCCATAAAAATTAACGCTAAATCTAAAATTAATTAGACTTTTTATGTTTGTAGGGTCAACCAACTAGTTTAGGGTTAGGGCCTTGAATTAGGTTGGAAGGAAACTCTTCAAGGCCATTAAATCAAACATTGGAGTCTAAGTTAGGGAGTGTCCAAGTCTAGTATCGTGAAAGTTATCTGGGACCCCCCTCTAACACAGGGGATAAACACAAGGTCGCGTGCGGAAAGGTAGCGGAGATAACCCCTCCAAAGCTAGACCAATCGTAGTGGAGAACACATATAGAGGGCTTGTCTTGGGATTCTGTCGATTGCATTTGCCACAGAGCTTTGTGGGTCTTGAATCCGTTCGAGGTCCTCAGTTATATTCCAGACCACTTTCTTTCGATACCCTTGATAGGTTTCAGGCTCAATACCCTTCTCATTGTGGTCTACCCAACTGTCGACTATACCCGCCTGGTGACTGTTCGCGCGCTGGCAACCTAGTTTCCTATCTTTTTTAGAGACATACACAGGTGACTGCGGGGGTATACCATGGTATCTAGGATAGACATCGAGACATGATTTGCAGAGTATACCTAGAGGGTGCTTCCATGTCTGAGTTTCACTTGCACCAGTAAGATGCTCTAGTGTTGGTTGTTGTAACTGTTCTTCCAACTAGTCTAGTGTTTGCTTGTTTTATCTTGTAGGGTCTTTTTCTAGTGTATGTTGTTTTTGAACGAATAGAAATCCCTAGTGTGTCTTTGATATTCTCACACAGTGGAGGATCATGAGCTCTGCCAGTCACGAAGGCTTCTTGGCATGTCACCGGTTACACTGGAGCCACCCCCGCCACCGCTAAGGCGAAAGCTCGACCAACAAGGGTCTTTTGAAGCGATTGGGTCACAGGAAAATGTGGCCGACCAACATCCGAAGGAACCAACTATTTTAGACCTTGGAGTGGAAGCTCTCGGTCCACCTGAAACTCCAATCACTGATATTTCAGTGCCCATCATCGTACAAGTTTATCCTTACAGGTGCTAGACAGTGTCACACGCAGCAATGGAAACAAATGTTGCCACTTCTTCTGGGAATTATTCTATTCCCACTACGACTGTCACCATAGGGGGTGTTACACCTCCTAACCCACCTTCGTCGGTCTGAGCCACCATGGTCTCGACTGCCTCTACCTCAAGCAGTGGTCTGATCCCATATTTGGCAGTGGCCACTGCTCCTTTCACACAGAGTGCGACAGGCCCTCCGTTCTCATACAGGATTCCTAGCTCAGGTACAATCCCTGTACTATCCTACTCCACTTTATAGACTTTAGGTCTAGGGGAAAGGAGTTCTAACGCTCCTCTACAAGGACCCATGGGGGGCACTTCAACTTCCTTTAACACTTTCCCTTACGGGGGAGATCATATACCTCCTCCGTCCCCTTCGCTTGGTGGTACCCACCAACAATCCGTTGGGCCAAACACACACCATAGTTCACTTAGAGTAGGGAGTCAAGGACCACCTTCTCATAATATGCCAGTAGGGTCGAAACCATTTTCTTTATTCAGTGCGTTTGGTAACAACGTTTTCTCGTCAGCTGCTTTCCTGACTGGGGGAAACCGCGGTTATGGCCAACCTAATCCTATGCAGGGTATTATTCCTACACAGGGGGAAAACCTAGGAACTTCTTCTACATCAGGACCTTGGAATTCTTGGCAAGGGTCAGTTCTCTCGTCAGGAATGTTGATCTGGGGAAATTATTTTCACAACCAATAGAACCCCGAGCAAGGTGTAGTACCTATGCCCATGGGATCATTATGGGGCAACCCTTCTCAAAGTCCTCCGAATGTAATGCATGCCCAACCATCTACATCCAATTTCGGGAATCAACCGATGATGTCTCCTCAAATGCAAAATCCGTACGTTGGTCATGGCCATGGTTTTTACCAGAACCTCGACCAACAATCCAAATTTTCCTGGCAACCCAGTGCCAGTCAAAATCCAGGCCCCTTTTTCCATGGTTATCATCAACAACAACCAAAACTACCTTTCTTGGCAACCTTACATTTTCCAGACTTAACAAGGTTGTTGAATGATCCCATATGTCATGATCCACATTGGCCCCCTATGCCGACGAAATTGCCTTCAGACATACCAAAGTTCAAAGCCAAGCCTAACGAATATCCAGGGGATCATGTGACCACCTTCCATCTTTGGTTCTCGTCTAATTCATTGAAAGACGACTCCGTACAATTGCAATTGTTTCAACGCACTATCATTAGGAGTGCCACGAAATGGTACATCAAGCTCGACCGCTCGAGATATTCTTCCTTCGGAGAATTGGCAATGGTGTTCCTAAACCATTTCCAATTACCTGTGAGATATGACACCGACACAAAATTGCTGGCCAATTTCAAACAAAAAAAATCGGACCATATCTTTGATCACATCCGAGAATGGAGACGTTGGAAGAGTTTGATTAAGGTACCAGTCCCACCAGCATTCCTGCTTGAGTGGTTCCTTAAGTCTTTGGGCCCACAGCTATCCAAAGACGTCACAACATCGGGAGTGTTTTCCGAAGAAAATGCCATCATGAGAGCTCAACAGCTTGAGCTAATTTATTCTCAGTCTGGTTTACTATACGAGATTTTTCCGGATGCACCACGATCCATACTTGATAAAACTAGACAGAGAGCTAGACCACATGTCGATGGTATTGTAGGTTCAGCACAAACAAATCTCGCTGAACAACTGAAAAAACAATTGCAACAATTGTCTATACAACACACAACGACCAGCCAAACTACTATTTCGGCTGCTCCCCCTACCCAAACATCGGATGTACACAGTGTGCAATCGACAAATCCGAAGGCCACCCAACAGCCTGATGGAAAGAAAAAAAAATGTAAGAAGGGTAAGGGGGATAAGAAACCCACTAATAATGCTAGCAGGGGAAACACCAAGAAATGAAAGGCGAAGTATCTGTGTAACCTATGCACAGAAGACCTCCCAACCCACCAATGCCCTCGGCTTGCAGAGGCCCAAAAGTTTGTGTCACAGCAGAAGCCTGCTGTATTAACGAATCCATTTCAACATGGGAAAAACCTAACCTAAGCCTCTACAAGCATAGAAGGGGGAAATCAAGGACCCTCTCCATCTTCGAAGAATCCTACATCCGTGAATTTGTATATGATGAAAGGTGATGCTTTTATATCAACTAGAGCACATGACTACAGTAAGACAAGCACCGCTGAGAAAGGTAAAGAAGATAAAATCCCATCTCTTCCTCTTCATATCGAGAAGACTTTGGGAGAAATGATGACACACATCCCAAAAGGGGCATTCAAGAAATCTTCTCACAACCCAAACGCAAGGGTAGCCCAGAACTATTCTATGGTGGAGGATTTGTCTCAAACCCCTTGTGCGATGTCTACTTTGGAGGTCCTCCAAAGCTGCCCTTCCATGAGGAAAGCTTTGTTAGATGCTTTAGGATCTGTCGAGACTTGTAATCCGGGTACAATCATGCTAGATACAACCAACTTAAAACCTCGTCTCCCTTACCACATAGCGTTTCAGATAGTAGTGGCTTACCCCACGAAAATTTTTACTCGGAACATTTTTTGCATGGTGGTTGATGAGGGCGCCTTGACATGCATCATGTCTTTGGCATGTTGGAAGTCCATTAGCCAACCCCTTTTTTCTTCTTCACCTACTCTTCTTACCTCTTTCAATGGTCGTTCGTTCCGACCACATGGCATCATCCCCTCTTTCCCCGTGTAGTTAGGAGGAAGACCGTGTGCATCGAGGTAGAAGTAGTCGACGCATCCCTCGACTACAATCTCTTTTTAGGTAGGATTTGGACCTATGCCATGCAGGAAGTGGTCGCTACAGTTTTTCGGGTCTTGTTTTTTCCACATGAGGGTCAGATCGTGACCATTGATCAATTGTCCTTCTCCCGACTTGACCCTTCATTAGGGGCATCCACGGTCCCGATGATTGATAATTCTCAACCGGGTGTCATCAACGTAGGGGTTGGTTTGTGCCCACCTTTGATGGGCACTTTCGATTACCTGCCTCCTCAAGGCGATGTCAAGTTCATATCAAACCACCATAAGGTTGAGATTTTCCAAGTTTCGTCGTTTCGCATGACTTACTTCAACGATCCGTGGATTCTTCCTTCCCCATCGGCCATGATGGAAGGGACAAGGCACCATGGTATGTCCATGCCCTTGTCCACGGTAGAAGCAACGTACTCTTTAGTCCAACAAGCTTTAGCTGACACTGATCCAACTCTTGCACAAGAGTTAGATCTGATTCCAGAGCCTATTTGGGCTCAAGGTTCCCTTGCTGATACTAATTCGTTAGACTTAGTCTTTCCCTCAGATGGAACAATCATTGAAGCAATGACTAGTTCGGACAAACCCTGGGATGATCTCCATCACAGATCATACTTCCTCCCAGAGTTAAGAAGAATCAAAGCAGGGGAATTCACCTAGACTATGATTGGAGATAGGTCTTGTCCTATCAATCCCTTGGATACACATGAGGTTTATGCTGAGGGTAATATGGGAACTATCACTGAAACTATACCGATTAATATCTCCAGAACCCCTGGTGTCATGGAGAATGTTTTCGTCGGAGCTGACTATTCCCCCAAAGAGATTCAAATCTACACATACTTATTTAAAGAATTCTGCGACGTTTTTGCCTAGTCTTACGAGGAAATTCTAGGCATTGATCCAAAAATAGTTGAACATGAAATCAAAACTTATTCTGATGCCAAGCCAGTTCGGTAGAAGCTTTGTCCAGTTAATCCCAGGAAAGCAGCAACTATTAAGGTTGAAGTAGAGAAACTGCTCAAAGCAGGTTTTATCTATCCTGTCCATTTGACCCAATGGGTGTCAAATCCTATGCCGGTCAACAAGAAACAGGGCACGATTCGCGTATGTATGGATTTTCATGATTTGAACAAAGCCTGTCCAAAAGATAATTTTCCCACACCAGTCATTGACCAGATAGTCGATGAATGCACTGGTTGTGAGGCTTTTTCTTTCATGGATTGTTTTTCGGGATATAATTAGATACATATTAAACCCGAAGACCACCACAAAACAACTTTCATCTATCCATGGGGTACATTTTCCTATCGTAAGATGCCTTTTGATCTCAAAAATGTTGGAGCTACCTTCCAACGGGCCATGTCTTTTTCTTTCCATGATCTCAAGCATATAGTTGAAGCCTATTTAGATGATTTAGCATCACGATCTCGCAAGAGAATGGATCATCCCACACACCTCCGACTTATCTTTAAGCGATGTCGCTACTTTCTGATTCACTTGAATCCAAACAAATGCATATTTTGCATAATGTCAGGACGAATCCTCAGCTTCATAGTCTCAACAATAGGGATCATGGTTGATCCTCTCAAGGTAGAGGCAATACTTCAGTTGCCTCCCCTGTGTACAATCCTTCAGCTTCAAAGTTTACAGGGAAAAGAAATTTTTTTGAGGTGTTTCATATCCAACTATGCCGAGATCACAAAGGGATTTATGCATTTGCTAAAGAAATACATCCCTTTTCATTGGGACGAAGCCGCTCAAGACTCTTTCAAGGCATTGAAACATGCCCTCACAACTGCTCCTTTGCTCCGACCACCTAATTATAACAAAGATTTCTTATTGTACTTGGTTGCAATAGAGTCGACTATCGGTATGGTCTTAGTTTAGGAGGATGAATTCCTCTCAAAATATGTGATTTATTACCTGAGTCGAGGCCTGGTTGGACTGAAACTCAATTATTCCCATATTGAAAAACTGGAGTTGGCAGCTATTCATGCTGTTCAACGGTTCCGTCATTATATTTTGTTTCACAAGACCACCGTCATTTCCATTATGAATCCATTTCAATACGTATTAACACGACGTGTCATTGGTAGGAAGATCAGTAGATGGATAGTTTTCCTCTAGGAATTTGACTTAGATTTTGTTTTGGCGAAATCCAAAAAGTCACTGGTTTTTGCAGAACTCATCTCGGAACTTCCGGTTGAATGTGGTGAGGTTATGCCTGAAGAGTCGCCTATTAGAGGAGACATGTTTTTTATTGCATCTTCGGATCCTTTATATGGAGATATACTTGTCTATCTCCAGACTTTGAAGTGCCCCGCCTCTGCTTCTCGTGACGAGCGTCGCCGTATACACCATCAAGCTAAGAACTTTCTCATACTCGACAACACTTTGTATCGCTGAGGTGTAGATTGCATCCTTCACCAATGTCTCACTCATGAAGAAGCAGTTATCATGCTTAACAACTGCCATACTAGAGCATGTGGCGGTCATTTTTCTAGGTTGGAAACAACCCAAAAGATTTTATGAGCAGGTTACTTCTAGTCAATGTTAATCAAATATTGTATCGAATCAGTCAAGAAGTTCCACCCGTGTCAGATCCTCTCTCGGAATATGAGGGCACATCCCGCTCCCATGTTTCCTGTCATCACAGTTGGTCCCTTCACCAAGTGGGGGATTGATTACACTACATGCAACCCTCTTTCAACAAGGGGGCACCATTATATCATTGTATCCATAGACTACTTCACGAAGTGGGTTGAAGCTATGCCAATGTTTAAAGATGATGGAGAGACTGCAACTCTCTTTTTGTTCAACCAGATAATCACAAGGTTCGACGTCCCGAGAGATATTGGCACTGACCATGGCAGTCACTTTCAGAACCAAATGATGACCGAATTAACATCATAGCTTGGGTTGTAGCAAGAAAATTTTTCACCCTACTACCCCCAAGTGAATGGTCAGGTGGAAGTTGTAAATAAATCTCTTAAGACCATCCTACAATGAACGATCAATTCAGCCAAGTCAAATTGGCATTTGATGTTATACTCAACATTATGGGCTTACCGAACGTTTGTTAAGAATGAAACTGGTTTCTCACCTTTTCAACTTGTTTACGCGCTGGAAGGAGTCTTGCCTATAGAATGTTAGATCCCGTCCCTAAAGTTGGCAGTACAGTTACTGACAGACACTTCTCCACTTGAAGAGTGGTTATTATACCTTGAGCATCTCAATGAGCAGTGTAGTTATGCGGCACTGGCCAACGAGGCTCACAAACAAAAAGTCAAGTGTCAGTATGATCGGTTCGTTCATCCTTGGATTTTCTCTGAAGGCGACCTTTGTCCTGGTCTATGACAAGGATAAGGACTCCCTGGGGGCAAGCAAATTCAAACCCATGTGGTTTGGACCTTTCATCGTAAAAGAGGTTCTAAAAAAGGGTGCTTATCGTTTGGTAGACTTTGAGGGAAATGCTTTGGCGGACCCTAGAAATGGTCTCTACCTCAAGAAGTATTACTCATAGGCAGGTCACCTTGGGTAACTTTTTGTAACATATGTATAGTCTTTGTACTATTACTTTCTGGTTTCTTTTGTTTTTATGGACGTGTCATTTTTTATGTTATATTTTGTCACTGTGGCATATGTCAAGTGAATCAGAGGTGTTCGTTGGGTACGTAGACGTCATTAGCCGACACACTCGGAGGCTTGCCTCCGCAGCTTGGGTAATTTTTACACATCAGGGCCATTTATTATCTTCAAGAGGTATATGTTTAGGCAACACCACAAACAATGTCGCCAAATACAGCGCAATTATTGAGTTGCTTCGTGACGCTCTGTCATTTGGTATCTCTCACCTCCAGGTCTATTTAGACGCTCAACTGGTTGTGTCTCAGTTAAATAGAGCCTACCTTGTTCATGATCCTACTTTACACCGACGATTCCTTAGGGTACATCTCTTAGAACAAAGCTTTGATTATATTACATATTTTCATGTTCCTAGGAGATTAAATCAAGTCACAGATACTCTAGCTAATCAAATCTTAGATTGGAATCTCACAAACATATAAGAAAGACATACACATGCACATGTAAATACATTTTTAAAGGCAAATATAATCCATAAGACATAAAAAGACATAAAAATCCATATATAATATCAAAATAATCAGAGTACATAGGTGGGCGCAAGCGCCTCAAAAGTATGACCAATAACGAGTCATGGGGCTTATGCCCTCAAAAAATATACAATTAGTGACCTAGGCACGTGAAAAGTCCAGCCTAACTAAGGATGGGGCCTATGGGCCCTGTTGTAATAATCAACGACATTTTCCAAATGCTGAAAAAGTTAGACCCATGTCCGTGGCGCCCCCACTACATGAGGCTACATAGATGGTGGCAGATCCTCAATCTCTACCATGGGGACTATGCGAGTGAGCTAGGTAAAATTTTGCTCTACTCGTCTCAGAACCCTCAGCCTCACCGACTGGAATCTCTCCTGCTGCAGCTGGTCCCCCTACGGTGGCGGGTGCAACCCTTGGCCGAGGATGTTGCATGTTCCTCGCATAATCCACTGGTCACACTGGCCCCACATTTGCACATAATAGACACATATCTGTCAAATGCTCTGGTATAAAAAAAAATGATATATATAAAAAAAAACGTAAAAATTACATATGGTTAACAAAAAAAGAAAAAAAAAGATGCAAAATTACCCATCTCTCCTCGCTCCTTGCCGGGAGGTACCGATATCTCAGGGTCTCTCGAGAAGACAATCCCAGCATAAGGGTAATCCTTTATGACTTGGATCTGTCACGACAACCAAGAAAAAAAGTCGTCATCAAAGGACTCATTGGTCCTTCCTCCTCACTGTCATGGCAGCAACACTGGCCATTTGCATATCGCGGGAAGAGAGGCTTGATGCCCTCATACCACCTCTCGAGGGCTGAAATTGGGCACTCTTTCAAAAAAGAAACAACAAAGAATCGTTCCAAACCCGAAGTTCCTCTGAGTCCGCAAATGACAGTCTGTTAGTTGCCTCTTCATACAATCCAGTAATGTGGTGCTCCAATCAAAAATCTGTGCATTTAAGCACTGAACTGCACAATTCATCTGTGCACAGGACCCCTGATGCAAACCTGCAAACCCAGTAATCCGCCTGATGAGCAACACGATCACCTGCAGTGCTAAGTCTGAGATCTTGCTTATCGACACTTGCGAGCTTTTCCGGTCTGTACCTGCCTCATAGTGGAGTCCAATCAAATCCGATATATTGTGAGGCCCGGAGGGAAACATACGTAAGTTGACTGGTTCCCCTCTCCTGGATAGGCTAGTCATAAAGTATATTTCCTCTATCGTTGGAACCAACGACTGCTCCTCTAGCATAAAGGCCTCTGCGTCAGGATGCCAATAGTCAACCAAGGCATTCAGTAGCCTAGGTTGTGCTCGCATGAAAGGACACAAAAAAAATTTCAACAATCCACATCGCATTAACGTAGCAACAACATTAGGGTCTTCCCCAACTAGCGCACTAATATCCTCATTCTCTCTTTCTCTCCAGTGCACATACATCCTGCACATGGGCAAAGTTTAGGAGGGTTAACTCTTGCTTTTTTAATTTTTTTTGCACTAAATGGAGGGTCCACGCAAGTTGTTGTGATGACAGTCACGTGTACACGTGGTCTGACATAAGACAGAGCGAGTGTACATGTAGGCTTTCATAGGATAGCCCACACGAACGTAGGGCGAACCTTTTGAAGGTCGATGCCCCCTCAAAAAATGAAACTAAATGCATAAATAAATAATTAGATTGCAAGATGAGGTAGTTTATACTTACTTGGTCCAAGCAGATGGTTGTTTCATCCACCGAGGCTCCCAGAATCAATTCTTTTCACAAAGGGGTCGTTTTGGCTTTTAGTTAATTTATGAATTAACAATGGTGATAATGAGCTACCAACTTCTATTTATAGAGGTTTTGGCCTCTTTTTGTCAATTTTCGGACCCTTTTGTCTTTTTTTCTAAATTGAAAATCATTTAAGATGGTTCAGGAGTCTTCTTTAGATGTTCACGGGAAGTATTACTTTGGGTATTGGGAATTTTTTTTAGATTTGGGGCGTTTTGACAGTCCTTTGGTAAAAAGTCATGTTTTTCCAACTCGTTACATTTAAGTCAGGATTCCACTTTCTGCATCTCGTTGTCTTTTCCGCTTTGCCAAAGGATTGATCCCACCAAGTTGTGACATGGAACTATTATTGCTGCCTTAGAAGTGTCATAATTTGGTGGTAGAGCTTACCGTAACATGGATGCCCTAGGTAGATCCTGGTTGCATTATGGTGTCCATGCTGTCACTAAAGACTATAGGCTCGGGAGTCCCTTTTAGTTTTTCCTGATTATGAGTTTGAGCCTCATTTGCATGATTCCTTATCACTCTTGACCTCACCCTCGGGACTCCCAAAACATAACAGGTCTTCTTTTAAGCCCTTTTTAGACCCTCTAAACATGAAAATATTGCCAAGTGATCTTGTTTCCTTTCACGCTCGTTAAACTAAAATTTGAAGTCACGTCTATCTGGCGGTAGTTTACCCCTTTTTCAGTCTGGATGGTCAACTGTATGAACAAAAGTATACTCTAGAGGCCTCGAATCTCTAGAAGAGTACCCTAGGGTATAATTTTAACCCTTTTTTGGGCTTGAGGGACTAAATTTACGAAAAAGGAACCCCCACGGAGTCCATAGTTAAGCTCTTTTCAGACTCCCTAAAATTGAAAAGATCGTCGAGTGACCTTATTCTTTCACACTCGTTAAAATGGTCCAGAAGAACATTCCTGATGGAGTCCATAGTTAATATTTTTTCAGACTCCTTAAAAATGAAAAAATTGCTGAGTGATCTTGTCTTTATCACACTCGTTAAAATGGTTTTGAATAGACGTCTTGTCGGTGCTAGTTTACCCCTTTTTCGAACCGACTAGACTACCTTCAAAAAAGGTACCCCATCGGAGTCTCCTTTTACATTTTTTCAGACTCTCTAAATATGAAAAATCGTTGAGCTTACATTCTCTGGGCTCGTTAAATTTACATCGAAGGATGTTACCATTGTGTGTCTTATTAATCACATTTTCATACCCATGTCTTTGGCCTAATGTCGATTCCATGTTGCTCTCAACTGAACCATCTAAATCATGCCTTATACGAAAGACCTGTAGCACTTTGCCTTTGCGTCTTGACACCTTTGGCCCCAGGAGGAATTTTTTCTGAGTGTCCTTGCTTTGAACATCAGTCCTGTCCTTGTGCCTCGAACTCGTATTTTTGCGACACTCATT